>CAUOFW020000891.1:0-172811 GCA_963454935.2 Ilex paraguariensis
ATAGCATATGATAATGACCAACAACAACCAACATTTCAGCCACAAATCACTATTGCAACCCCAAAAATCAAGTCTACAATGTCTAGTCAAAAAATAGTGGCCCACTATTAGGAATCTTTAGACAAACAATCAACTTGCCCTTAATGGGGTCTAGTGACTCCATAAATTGATTACATTCCCCATACTTCCGGATACAAAGAAAAATCAAAGCCCTCTAGGCTTAATATGGAATAACCAGTTTTAATTATTTAATTTTGGGTGACTACATAACAGAATAGAACAATAATCTACATATACGGATAAGCATACTCCTCCTGATTTAAAAATCATATGATACTCCTCTCTCAATTTTTTCAATAATAGATCACCGATTAGGTATTAGTAAGTGGACCAAAATCGAGAGAAATTAGAGTAAAGAGGATCCAAATTCAAACATCCCATGTTGTCAGATGACTTACAATACTAGCAGCATTATTGCACCACTAAAACACTAACTATATTTCTCACTCCAATTCCGAAATGGTTTCAAGCTCGCTGTTAAATGTTCTTGAAAACATGGTTGCACCCGTATTCATTGGATTTGTAGAGCCAAAGGATTTGGTGGCAAGCTCAAATTTCTTCTCCTTCTAGCATTTGAATCACAGTCTTCATTGCAGGCCGGTCTACTGGGTGCCACTGAACGCACCAAAGTCCACAATTGTCAATTTCCTTGCTATCTTTGTATCACCTTCTTCCTTCTTTCTCTTCATACAAACTTCAATTTATAGCAAGTTTGGATGTTTTATTTGGGGGGTTTTGGATTGGATTTATGGAACGTTTCAAAACCCAACTCCAAGAATTTAGACATGGGATTCAAAAAAATTTCTATCCAATTCTATGTTTGGTAGGTGATATAAATATATGTAAGATTCATGAATTTATATCAATTCATATTACTCAATTTATTAAAATGTTCATTATTAAGGGAATAGAATAATAAATTTTTTGATAAAGTAGTTTTTTTGTCTTTAAATCCAATCTTTCATTTTCGAAACTCATTCCCTATAGGTTTCATTAAACCCTCATAGCTCCATTTGTGGGTTTTAATCAATTATTTATTACGGGCGGAAAGGATTCATTTACCCTATGAATCACGAACCTCAAATCTTCAACCACAAACATGAGTTTAGAAGATGTATTGGACTATTTTCATAAAATCCACCCCTTAAATCCTATCCAAACCTACGTACCAAACATGCCCTTCAAAGTACGATGCACTCTAGACTTTTGTACTACATTAACTATATACTATAGGAAGGCATTTGAGATTGGCTAAGCAAACTGAAAAATAATCTACATATGCGGATAAGTACAACTCTTCCAGATTTAAAAATCATATGATACACCTCTCTCAATTTTTTCAATGATAGATCACCGATCATGTATTAGTAATAGGATCAAAATCGAGATAGATGGAGAGAAATTATAGTAAAGAGGATCCAAATTCAAACATCCCATGTTGTAAGGTGACTTACAATACTAGTAGTATTATTGCACTACTAAAACACTAACTACATATCTCACTCCATTTCCGAAATGGTTTCAAGCTCGCTGTTAAATGTTCTTGAAAACATAGTTGCACCCGTATTCATTGGATTTGTAGAGCCAAAAGGATTTGGTGGCAAGCTCAAATTGTCTTCTCCTTCTAGCATTTGAATCACAGTCTTCATTGCAGGCCGGTCTACTGGGTGCCACTGAACGCACCAAAGTCCCACAATTGTCAATTTCCTCGCTATCTTTGTGTCACCTTCTTCCTCAACTTGGATTTCCAATTCTTTCTCTCGATCCAAACGGTTGTAAATCCACTCTGGGAAGTAGGATTCGCTGGTGTCTGATGCTCCAACATCAACTTTCTTCTTTACTCCAACCATTTCAAGCAACAACATTCCAAAACTATAAACATCTGATTTATACGATACATTTCCGAAGTTCCTTGAGAACACTTCTGGTGCAATATAACCAATGGTGCCTCTAGTAGTGGTCATGGACACAATGCTTTGATCCTTGGAACACATCTTTGCTAGACCAAAATCAGAGATCTTCGGATTAAAGTTGTGGTCCAACAAGATGTTATGAGGCTTAATATCAAAATGGAGGATTCTTTGGTCGCACCCTTGGTGAAGATACTCGATTCCTTTGGCTATCCCCAGAGCAATTTTTTTCAGCATTTCCCACCCGAGGACACGTTTTTGATTTTCCATTGGTATAAACTTTTCCAGGGAATCATTCGGTAAAAACTCGTAAACAAGAGCCCTTCTAAATCCATCAGCACAGTATCCAACAAGGCGAACCACATTGACATGGTGTATTCTGCCTATTGTGCCCACTTCATTGATGAACTCTTCTCCATTTCCTTTGACACTCTTAAGAACCTTGACCGCAACGAATATATCATTTGAAAGCTTTCCTTTGAACACGGTTCCATAACCTCCTTGGCCCAGTTTATCCCTAAATTGGTTCGTAATCTTCTTTATATCAGCATAAGAGTATCTTGCCGGCTTAAGGGCTTTGTAATCCTCCAAAAAATTTTCAATCTTCACTTTATCCTCTTTCTTTCTTATATTTGACCTGATAACAAGACACAGTGAAACAACGACTAGCACAAGAAGGAACACACCTGAGATGATACCTGCAACAAAAAGCATACTTAACAAATTATAAACCATTCTCACTTAAGTCCTTGATACAAATAACGATACAAAAAAATAGTGTAAACGTATATATTCACCTGCAACAACTTGTCTATGCGAATGCGAGGATGCATCTGAAAAGGACACAAGAATTTTAAATTCAAAGAAGAGATATATATGTTGTAAGGGACATGATTGAATACGAATACTCAGAAAAACTAGTTAGGAGTACCTGAGTTGGGTTGAGTTATAGGAATGTCGACGCATTCAGTTTGAGGTTGGGGGTTGCTGTTTTTCTTCAATCGGCAGTACTTATTTTCTGCTTCACAATATCCACAAGAAGGTGGGGACCATCCCAGACCAGAAAGGCGTGAACCACATCGCGTGTAAAATTGAGTAGGGTGTGATTCATCCCCCAAAAGTATTTTTTTTGGAACGTATGAAATGTTATACATCTTGGTGCAGGATGTTAGGTCCGGTACAGATTCATCGATGTTCGTGTACCAACCAAATGTAGGAACGGCATACACTTGGTGACCAGGACCACTAAGGCAGGTGACCTGAACTATACGGTATGGTGAGAGATTTTTGTTTGAGGGACAACTGAAGAGCATATAGCCACATTCGGGATCATCGACCTGGTTAAACTTGAATGGAGAGCCGGCAGATGATGAACTATTATTATACAGGGTTGGAATTGGAAGCCACCGTGGGAGACAACTTGCATTCACGACATTGATACTCATCCACTGAGATTCATAGTGGATATCCGTGACCAAAACCTTGAGTGATAATGGAAGCAGAATTCTCTTGGTCGATGCTCTCACTGGAAATTGGAGGTCATAATCAAACACGGTATCATTGTTTTGTGTGCACGAGAGGTCAAAGGCAGGGCCATAGCCACAGTGAGCTGGCTGACGGTCTTTTATCCGGAAGGGGAACCGGATGTCTGGCCCGGATTCGCCGCACTTTGTCACCTTGCACTCATAATCTTGGCCGGCACTACAACTTCCGGCAAGGACTACTACTAGAAAGAAGAAGTGAATGCTGGAGATGGCCATTTTCCAAGGAACTACCAACCTGTCTCCAAGGTGTGGACCGCTGCTTGGCCTCTCCTTTCCTTATAGATATTTAATTTAAATGAAAGTGGTAATAGAAAAGTGAGCTATATCCATCTTAGAATATAAAGAATATGGTTATATCTATGGATATATGTACTACTAAACATAGGATTAAGCTTGGAAGAATAGAGCAAACTCATGCAAGGGCAAGAAACAAAAAATACAATACAACTACAACTTAAAAATTAATTAAAAAGCACAAAAATACTTTAAAAGGTTATAAAATGGTACCTTATACTAACAATTACAAAAAAAAAAAGTAAAAAAAACTTCTAATAGATGGTATTAAGGTAAAATTTCAAAACAAAATTTTTCATGGTACTATTCAAAATTTATCAAGTCCAATTTACAAAATTTAGTAGCCCTGGAAAAAAAAACCCTATTACATTATTATTTATTCTTGTATGAGGTATCTATGTATAACAATGTTACAGATACGGTAAAAGTCTTATCTATTTTATGTTTTGACAAAAAAATTTCGATTCGAATTGAATTTAAACAAGTCTCAGATTGAACCAAAATATTAAAATCGAGTTGAATCCAAATATATAAATATATTTAATTAAAGTTAATATTTATTTTCACTCTTTAGAATCTAGACTTTTACTTTAATTCAAGTCTTCATCGCTGCGTCTCCATTACTCTCAGATCTCTCTCGCTTGTCACTCCTCCCTCTCTCAGTCTCATTTTCTCAATCGTCACTCGTTTGAGTCGTCACAGACTTTCTGTTTCATTCGTTATTCCCCCTTTTCTCATTTCCTCTCTTTTCATCTGCATATCGTCCTTCATCTCAAATCACTTGAAAAAAATTAGATCTATATTTCAAAAAATCAACCCGAATTAAATAACTCAAGTTAACCTAATTTTTAACCCGAAATCAGCCCGAATTAAGTAATCCGAATTCAACCTGAACTCGTCCGAATTAAACTTGGGCAATACTCAAATTGAGTACCTTGAGTTGAGGTAGTGTTAGGATTAAAATTAGAGTTAAAAATTATATATCTAGAGTTGAGTTAAGATTGATCTCTCAACCCGTCCAATCTACACTCTTACAAAGAACCATATAACATATGGCAACAATTATTTACCGTTATCATCCAAATATTGGGTATTAAATTAATGTAAACCATTAATTTAATGATTGGGACTGTACCATCTCAATGGTCAAAAAGCACAATAATATTTTTGTTAATCTTATTTTTTGCATCAATGAATATATATATATAAAAAATTGGATCGATGGATGTCACTGATTCCCATTAACATGCAATTATATTTATAATTATATCAGTTAATTTGACTGACAAAATCCGATAGCAAAGAAAAGTCAGTACATGCACCTTTCCTCATCTAACCGTGTTCGTTACGACGACTTTAATCTACTTACTTTTCTTTGTAGACTGACTTACACTTTTTTGGTCCACAACTGCAGACCAATCAATTACGGCATTTCATATAACAATCATTTTACCCATAGGGCGTGCTCTCTTTTACTGGCACGGCCAGGGAAATTATATGAAGTTTTTGGTTAGTTTGGAGGGAATTCTTGTTAGACAATTTTCTTTTCTTTGCTTTGGACACTTACATCAAGTATATGGCAAATAATTATAAGAAATATCCAGTCTTATTATTAGATTCAACGAAACTCTAGCCTTGTTAGTTTCGAGGAAACTCTTATTGAACAAATTTTTCTTCTTTGAGACCCCTATCCTAAGTGTAATATAGAAAACTATATATGAAATATCTAATCTTATTAGTTTTGACGAAACTTTTACCAGACTTTTTTTTCTATCTTTCAGACAATCACAATAAGTGTACATAAAAAAAATTGAATGGGATATCTATTTATGTTATTTTCTGACAAAATAAAATTTATACGTAAAAATAGCGAGGACTTGGAATTATTTTGAGTTTTCTCTTGTGGAGTAGATCAACAATTTAAGGCAATGACATTATTTATTTATTCCCATATGACGTATCTATATCTTTTTTTTTGATACTCGAGGCCTGTTTGTTTGAAGTGTAAGAGTGATATAAAGGGTTGGTATAAGAAAAATAGTACGTGGAGCCTACCTTATACTCTGTTTGTTTGACACTTTTTACTCGACATTAATTTTCGGGTCATAGTATTGACCCGGTGTGACCAGTAACTCTTATGTCTTGTATACGGTGCTAAGCAATACCATCTATCCAGTGATATAATATTCTCAGTATAAATTTCATAGAGGTATAATAGAGTAAAAAGATTTAAATGCCCTCATGTATAATGCCCCATATGAATGCCCTCATGACCTAAATGTTTTTTTACATTTAAGTAGGTATTATATAGATAATATTTGTGACAAATAAACAAGAGAAAAGATAAAATTATAATTTAAGACCAAAAATAATATACAATTAAACTGAAATAGGATGAATATAAAATCTTATACCACATGCCGTTGAGATATTTATATCTACCGATGTGTTATAAATACGATAAAAGTCTTATCTAATTTTTTGCCATTTTAGGTGGGCCCCTTAAAGGAGCATATCTATCTAATCGTGTTGATTTTGTCAGAACCCTATTTTGATTTAATAAGTTCCTTCGTTGACTGACTTTGACTCATAAAACAATGCCCCACTTCATGGAAGACACCTACCTAGCAAAGAACTATAAAACATATGGAAGCAAGTATTTACACTTATCATCCAAATTTTGGGCATTAAATTAATGTAAACCATTAATTTAATGATCGAGACTGTACCCTGTCGATGGTTAAAAAAACAATTATAATTTTTTTAATCAGATTTTTTGCATCAATGAATATATAATAAAAAAATTGGTTTGACGGATATCACTGATTTCCATTATGTTAAAATTTGACTCAAATTTTTTAATTATCATAAACAGAAGTTTGTTAGGGAATTAATATAAGAGTCATAATAAATTATGAATAGTTTTATTAATGACATTATCAAATTGAAAGAGTTGAATAGGTATATTCAACATAAACAATAAGTTGTATCTAAATAAGTTTAGATTATAATATTTTTTTTATAAATAAAGTTGAGTATTATGTAATCAGTTATTAGATAATCAGCTTTCAATAAATAATACATCAACATATTTTTATTATTTTTTTATCTTTCAATAAGTATTATTTGTGTTAATTATTCTATCCGCAAAAGTAGCAAGCGATAATTATAATTATATCAAAAGTCAGTAAATGCACCTTTACTCATCCAACCGTGTTGGTTACGGCGAAACTTTTATCTACTTGTTTTTCATTGTAGACTTGACTTTGACATTTGAAGCCACCTTTACTCATCCAACCGTGTTGGTTACGGCGAAACTTTTATCTACTTGTTTTTCATTGTAGACTTGACTTTGCCATTTGAAGCCATGACCGACTTAGCCTGCCAGTTTTGGAAAAAAAAAACATATATATATTTGTTTTCTGCTGAAAAAGTAAAGTGGAATTGAATTAGAAAATTTAATCAGGATATAATTCATTGAATTGAATTAATTGTCAATTTTAAAGTTAAATAAAATTCACTTTTAACTCAATGACGATATTAAATTAAATTTTCTGATTAAATTATTAAATTAAGTTCAAATAATTTTTTTCCAAAAAAGTAAGCCAAGTTGTTTAAGATGAGACGAGTGTGTCATCTTTTCGAAAAAAATAATACTATAAGATTCAAATAAAATTTTAAAAATTATAATTCAAATACATATTATCCGTTGAATGAGTAAATCTTATCAATTTTTTTGATAAACTCAATTATTGAAAAGATCATATCTATTTGAATTTTAATTCTTTAGTTTGTTTTGAATTATATAATATTTTTCTTTCCGAAATGATGTGTCTGTGTGCACCAAAAGTGTCCATTAGCTTAATGTAAGCCGTTGGATGAAAGGAGGGCCCCACTATCATCAAACGAATCACATCATCTTGGTGTCAAAGAAGTATGCATTTCACCCTTTCTGGCTCTAAAACAGATGAAATGAAGCCACAAATCAAAGAAGATTTAGAGATAAGTACACCTTAGCTTTGCGTTTCTAGTTATGGTGTCAGGAGGAAAGAGGAGGAGGGTCTTCTTGCTTGTAATCCAAAAAATTCTTCTACTAATTGTATTGTGCTTAACAAGTAGGTGCTGCAAAGCCCAGCATAAGCATGATCAGCACTGCAATACTTCGTCTTGCGGGAATATCCGTGACATACGCTACCCTTTCCGGCTGGAAGGCGATCCCCAGCACTGTGGTCTTCGCGACTACCAACTTGCCTGCAACAACAATCGCGCTATACTACAACTTAAAAGTCCTCCTGATGCAGGGTACGACTACAAATTCAACTACTCCTACTACGTGGAGGCAATCACTTATGACAACTTCTCCATTCGACTTGTTGATCCCGGTCTAGACAAGGATAATTGCTCTTCTCTTTCACTTCATTCTCTGCCATATAATTCTTTTAGCAGAAACTCCATTTTTACACGGAGATTCTTTCCTTCTTTCATAGGTTCATATAATAATTATGATGTTGTATTCATAAGCTGCCAGAATCCTGTAAATAGGAGTGGATATGTGGACACTGGCTTTTGTGATAAAAGAAACACTACTTCCACCTCCAACACTACTTCACCATCTCCGTTGCAAAATCATAATTATTTTGTATTAGGAGAAATGGATTTCTCAGAACTGGAGGACTCCTGCAACATCGGCAGTTCGGTTTTGGCATCAAAGATGTTGTATCACGGCTCCTGACGGGAGACAACATTTCTTTTTCGGACTTATATGACGGGCTCGCATATGGGTTTGAGCTTAGATGGTATCGCGTCTATTGTGGACATTGTGTAGCAAGAGGCGGCGAGTGCTATTCCATAGAAAATAATATCTATTGCGACTACTGCGCTGAGCTAAGTTTTGCTTTTGACACCCGCATATTCCATTGTGAGTGAGTAAAGATTTTACTTTGATTGCTTTGATGCTCTCAACATAATTCTTGTCTGCAATTTAATTTGCTGGAAAATATACACTTTATACTCTTTCTTTCTAAGCAACTAAATTTTCCGCCCGACGCATGTTGATTGGGCATCCCTACAAGTTAGGAATTACAAAATTGTAAGAAAATTGAATGATTTATTTCTGCCTTTTGATATTATTTTTTCATTTTGCTGGGGACATGATAATAAGTAACTGTAAGCTGTAAGCTAGATTTGATAAGTTTGATCGTAGTTACTAAGTGGAGGAAAGAGAAGTGTTTGAACTGGATTCCTAGAAGGGGCTTTATTGAGCATCTTTTTTTTATCCCCTTCTTTTTCTGGTTTCAACTATAAATTATAGAAAAACTTAATGCTCTATTTTGTAAGAATGACGAAAAGTAAAAAAAATACACATTTTATCATTTAAGGAAAGAAAATAAGAATGATACATTTTCTTTCTTTTGTATTTGATAAGATGGATGAAAAATAAAAATTATTATATATTTTTTTTTATTTTTTAAAATTTTTATTTTCATCCTTCTTATTTTTTTTCATACTAAACATGATTTTTATCTAGTCCTCCTTTAACTTTCCTTTTTATTTTTTCATGGTACCAAATGGAGTGTAATTACTGAAGACACATGAGAACATGTACTAACATAATTTACACGGAGGGATTCAAGTATTTTCTTTCTGGTTAATTAACTTGGCTATCTCTTGCAAAAGATACGTACTATTGTCCTGAAAACTTTGATTTAATGGGTATAGTTAGGCTGTAATAAGTTGAGGCTATAGTCCTGAGCATTCTCAAGCAAGTCTTACGAATAAAGTAGGAAAATACAATTACCAAAAAAAATCAGATAAAGGTAAAGGCACATTAGCTTTTTGCATTACGCATGAAAGATAAGAACTGCGCTAAGTTGACCAATACTTCTATTGGTGGATCAAAAGATATCATAGGATCACAGCAGCAAATAGAAAAATCATAGTCAAAGTCATAATATATGGTATTTCTAAAAAGTCATGGCAGTAAATTATAATATCATTTTGGTTTTACGAATGAGAAATCAAATGACTGTAGTAGTGTTACAAAATTCTCTTGCAAGTAATATCAACTGAATAAGATTACCAACTTACAAAACATGTCAGATCTATCTTACGACCACGATGATCTTACTAAAAATCTCCTAAATAACACAGTATGAAGTGTTTTGAGTTTTTTTATTTTCAGTGCTAAAATTTTTCACTTTGGTTTGCTGACATTGTCTCTGTTTGGAAAATGTAGGCTTGGTTCAGCGGTTGCAATGTGAGTATTCTCTCTATTCTTTTCTCCTTTTCTTTCATGTTTATAAGCCTCTTCCTGTAACTTTTTTAACATCTTATCTTTGGTGTTGCTCTCTTTTGGAATTTCTGACAGATGTTTTCACTCTAGTATACAAACCAATCGGTAAGCTAAGACCCTCAATGTAATTTTGGCATGTGATTCAATATCGAATTTTCAAATCGCCCTAGACTTGAAGGACAATGTGACTTGAATTAGTGTGTTTTCAATAAGCCTGACTTGCAACCGCAGTTTAGACTATTCAATAAATACAGCCCTTTTTTCTGCCCCCACTAAAAAAAAAAAAGTAATCCATAAGTATCTTTCTCTTTTTCAAAATTCCGAATTCACATTAATTTTTTCTATTAAAATTTGCACAGGATGGTTTATTGCAGCAAGGTCTTTCTGCGGGATTTCATTTCTTCTCGCATTAGTGGTATATAAATGGAGAAGGCGGCACTTATCAATCTATGACAACATTGAAGACTTCCTACAAAGACACAATAACCTCATGCCCATAAGGTATAGTTTCTCAGAGATTAGGAAGATGACTAATGGTTTCAATGAAAAATTGGGCGAAGGAGGCTTTGGTACTGTCTTTAAAGGAAAGCTTCGAAGTGGCTCCCTTGTTGCGGTGAAGAAGATAGGCAAATCCAAAGCTACTGGGCAAGAATTTATCAGTGAGGTTGCTACCATTGGAAGGATTCACCATTTTAATGTGGTGAGACTCGTTGGCTTCTGTGCAGAGGGTTCAAACCGCGCTCTTATATATGACTTCATGCCTAATGGGTCTCTTGAAAAATATATTTTCCCACAAGAAGAAAAAATTGTCTCCTTGAGTTGTGAAAAAATGTATGAGATTTCTCTCGGAGTGGCTCGTGGGATTGAATATTTACATCGAGGTTGTAACATGCAAATCTTACATTTCGACATCAAGCCCCACAACATTCTTCTTGATGAGAATTTCATTCCAAAAGTTTCTGACTTCGGGCTTGCAAAGCTATATTCAACAGATGCGAGCACTGTGCCTTTGACTGCAGCAAGAGGCACAATGGGTTACATGGCTCCAGAATTGTTCTACAAAAACATAGGAGGTGTCTCATACAAAGCTGATGTGTATAGTTTCGGAATGTTGTTGATGGAAATGGCGGGCAGAAGGAAGAATTTGAATGTAATTGCTGATCACCCGAGCCAAATTTACTTCCCCTCGTGGGTTTATGATCGATACAGCGAAGGAGAGGACATTGATATGGGAGCTACCACTGAAGAAGAAAAGAAGATGGTTAAGAAGATGATCATAGTAGCGTTCTGGTGCATACAATTGAAGCCTATTGATCGTCCTTCTATGCACAGAGTGGTGGAGATGCTGGAAGGAGATGTTGCACTCCTGCAAATGCCTCCAAAGCCTTTTCTAACTCCACAAGAGATCCCAACTGAGAATCATGAAATGAACAAAGATGTTGTGGAGTTACCATTGTTGTCAGGTAACTCTGTAGATTCTCTCAGTGTGGATGTTGAAGATTGAGGTAATGCAGGTAGCAATTAGTGCATCCATAAAATAAATCAAGCCAACAACCCTTATCAGACTGAGAGATTGTGAGCAGAATTTCCCTTCTTTTGCTATTGTAAACATAAATCTAGTCACTTCATTGTATATTTTGAAATGCCTCTTTATGGCTGCATAGCATTTGAGTGTTTACATTTGTGCAAGCTTGCTTAATTGAAATCTAATAAACTAAAATGATTTCCCATCTCTAGAGATTATGGGATTATATCTTGGCTGTTATTTGATGATGAATATTTTAAGGGATACCTTAATATTTCTAAAATAACATTTCACCCCTCCAACCCATCTCTAAGTTTTCAAAAAGAACTTTATGGTTGTTAATGGTCCTTAAATACTAGGATAAATACATCGACATCCCATATTGTTTATCTATCAATCCAGGCCCACAAATTGTATCAACAAAATATATCCAAATAATAATATTATTGTTTCTAGAACAACACTGAACCCCTTTACTTTGGGTTTGAATTTCCCTGACTTGACAGACCTGAAATTGCAATGGGGTTCCCTAATATCAATAGATTCATTGGTTTAGAATGTGAATAATAACCCTTGAAAATGACTCGAGACTCAATAACAAATCCCATGCCCAACTACTCGAACAAGCGCGAGCCAGACACACATCTGAAAATCAAACACAGCCGAAAATCATGTGGCCCGCTGCTTCCACCCATCACCACTACGTGAGAAATCTCACTCTTTCCTCTTCTTCTCGGTAAAGAACTACAAATAAACCCTAGAAATTTAACTTTATTTGCCTATAATTCTAAAGAAACTGTGTTCGCCAAAGTCGTCTTCAATCATACGGACAAAACATCAAATTCACACCCAAAATCCCTAACTTCGCTTGATTTCTATGGTATTTGACCACTTCCAGCTTCTATTAGCTTTGACTCTTCATTAGTTTTCCAAAGAAATCATGTCCCTCACACACACACGCATCTATATATAGATACAAATAATTCAGATACTGCTTCTGCTTCATCATCCCACTAGAGGCAAAAAAGGAGGAAACAACATGCCATTAAAGGATGTCAAATTGAATCAAGTGTCAAATATAATTGCTCTAGTTTGCATCTTCAATCAAACCATATCTGCGATGCTCTATCGAATGTAACTCTTTTTGCGAGGGAACAGCTAAGTTACTTGGAGACTGCAACACCAATTATTTCTGCCTTTGAGGTGCAGTAGGCATTCAAACCATGGCATCATATTTAGCATGATAGACGGTTGATTGGGATTGGGATTGGGAATGCAAGTGTTTGTTCATTTACTTTCTCCTCTAGGTCAAGTGTGTTGCTTCCAAAGTAATGACCAAAACATTTTTTTTATTTTCAGACTGGAATTTCCAGAGTGACCATCATGTAAGTTTTGAATGGTCATAATCACCTGCAAACTCTGTACTAGAGTTGGCAATAGGTCATCATGAATATATATTCGGGTTTTAAATGGACTTAAAATTCGAAATAGAAGGTATTAAACCAACATGAAAATTATTGAAAACGACTAGGGCCTAAAGAGTAATGTTATAGGGACCTAATTCAATACAACCATTAGATTAGTTATGAATTTCAAGATTAGATAGAGGTCACTTCTAATTCAACGACTACATTGAATTAGCATTTTCCGAAGCCTAAATTCTAGTTCCAGAGAATGGCCTAAAGCAGTGGGGAATTACAAGTATCAAGTCAGTGAACATTGAAACAATATATAAATAATATTTCCGTATACAACATAATATACAAGAGGCCCTGATACTCTCCATAAACTCTGACAATTGAAATCAACAAAACAAACTAATACAAATTATTAATGAAAACTTACTCAGCTATTTATCTTCAGCAGTAAAATCAGGCTCTGCTGGCTTCTGAAGCAGCATCGGTGATATTCTCTCCGGCAGCCTTGCTTTTTTGGTAGCATTGCGTCGTAAAGCACGAAGCGCATTAGCAGCAAATCGCGAGGCATAGATGGTGGCACCTAAACTTGGGGAGCTCCCACCACCCTTGGCTAATGCATCTTGCAATCTATCTTCCTCTTCACGAAGAGACTCTTCTAGCTTCTTCCTACAGTAGCGGCGCCATGCAGCTTGAATAAAACAAGCTGCCCATGTCCTCCATTGCTGTGAATAAAACCTGAAAGTGTGGCGGAGCTGCTTGCTATGGAGTCGTCGGAACTGAGAAGCAACAAACTTCAAATCGTCGGCCATCAAAGCAAATGCTTCAACTTCTGAGAGGGCTTGGACAGTCCTAGTTGAAATTGGGAGGTTAGACGACGTATGAGGATCCAGAGCCCAGGTAAGAAGTTCTTCTCCACAAAAGTCGCCGGCTTTGAGATAAACTGAGTTAAAGAAGCCAGTCCTTCCTCCATTGGTGGTCACTGTCAACAGCTTTCCCCTCATTATAAACAGCATCTGATCAACTGGGTCCCCCTCCCGCACAATGAAACTATCCTCGGTGTAGAGCACTGGCTTGAGTCGGTCACACATTGCGTCTAGCAGTTGTTCGTCCATTTTTTCAAACATCGGCACCTTCAAACAATCAATAAAAATGTATGAGATATTTTGCATATACATCGAGGGGTCTAGCCTACTCCTAACGGGAAGGGGGAATGTATCTGCTAAACGTCTTGTGGCGATCAAATTCAGTCCTAAGACCTGGTATAAGATAATTGACAACATGATAATTCAGCTCCTTTAGTCAGCTTACGTGGAACTCCCAATACTTCACTGTTTTTAGACATTGCTTGAACGCAATAAGATGCTCATCATACCAACCAAAGGATGCCAAAATCACCACTGAGATAACCAGTAGGGATTAAAAAAGAAAAGGAGGCAGAACAATGAATGAAATACTCAATTGAAAAAAAATTTCTTATTACTTTCCAAAGCACCTTGACATTGGTTGAAATGTAGTCATTGCAGCCTAGATGCCAAGCACAAAAGGCAGATAATCTTAGATTATCAACAATGTCAAATCACAGTGCTTGCAAGGGTACAGTACACAACATTAAACAATCAGAAAAAGCAAAAGAACTCACTCTCATAAGCAGAGCCAAGCAGAGATGGCGCTTTATATCTCTTCTTAGGTCCTTGGGAAGGTTATGGATCAAATTTTCTTCATCAACACCTCTAGTTTCCTGCCATTTATATTGTTCATGACGTCTGATTCGCTCCCTCAGGCTCTCAGGAAGCAAACGGTGGGACATCCATTGTTCTGCATCTCGCCTTCTCACTCTCATTTCCTCTAGTCTTATCGTTGTTGACTGCAGATATGTCTGTTGCACCACAATTTTACTTACATTTGATTAACTAACGAATAGCTTACCAAGAAAAACTAATTTTATTGGTCCTACAAAAATTATAGCCTTATAGTATTCAGACCATCTCACTAAGTGAACCCCTCCCCAACACAATCTTACCCACTCTTGAAAGAAAATCAATCCAGATATGATCTCATGATTTAAAACATTCCATTACAGTCCATTTAAAACATCTTTTTTCTTGGCCTTTATGAAGAATACAGATCCATTCAATGCTGAGAAGTACATCCATGATATGATGAGGCATGACATGTGCACCTATTATTTAGCCACAGCATTACAACACTAAACAACAAGATAGTTATCTCATTGTAAAGATGCAGCAAGTGGTAGTAAGTACCAATTATCTAGAACTATTTCAAAAATCTACCATCTTGTTGCAGTAAATGTGTCTCAAATTAAAACAGATCTTAAAACCACCTCCCATTCTTGCACAAGAACAAATAAAAGTTGCTATGTAGGAATATTTACAGTACCTGCATATTTCCAATGAGAAATGAAAATAACACCAAGCCGGAAATGGAAATAAAAACTGCAAAGCAAATTTCCCAGACAAAGGTGCTTGTTTTGAGGTTTTGACCAAGAGAACTGCAAAATGGCACCAGAATATCCAAATAATACTTCAGAAGTCATACATAGGTGAAAAAAGGTCAAAATCAGATAAGCTTTAGCATATGACAATATGAAGCCCGTGCATTTGAGAACCAATATGAAAAAACATAAAAATGTATTATCCACCAGAATAAGGTCAATTGTACATAAAAGTAGTAACAAGAGAATTAAAACCAAAATTCCATACTCCTAAGATTGAAAATAAGAGAACCATAAATAACATTTGACCAGCAAAAACAAGAATGGAAATATTTAGCAATAATCCGAACTTATACATACACACATATTTATATATACCGGTATTAACACTCATATATCTATATGCATATATAAGGGCAGCGCCAGAGAGAGAGATAGCACTTGCCATGAATCATAATTACTTTTCTGTCTTTTCGGCTCACACATCCAGTCTCAAAGGATTAGAAGCAAGTGAAAGGAGGGCATTTCAAAGAAAACCCTCCTATAAAAAAAAAGTGACATAAGAACCTTATCAGCCAAGATTCCCTCCCTCCTCCCTGCTTTCCTTGCACCATCTGTTGAAATGAAATAGTTGAAAGGCTAATTGGGTTTCTTATCTACCCAAAAAAAAAAAGATTAATAAATTTTCTCTTCCAGCAACGAAGATCTAGAAGAACTGGTGTCACCAAACTTTCCTCAACTTTGCATTCATGCTATGTATAATGCAACACCAATCGCACATGTGAACTACAGTAGTAAATCTAACATCTGATATTCGTGGCATGCACTTCAATCATCAAAAGATAAAGGGTATTGGTCATGTTCCAATAGATCATCCTTTTTTCATTCTTTTTTAGGTCTTGGCTTCAATGAATGTCAAACAAGTACAACTCGAGTACAACACAAACCAGTGATTAAGAAAAGAACATTGCAATTTTTATTCGAAACACGAGTAGAAATTAGACGAACATATACCATCTTATATGTTCATACCTCAAATTTTGCAGTCCCCACCAGAAACAGTAGAAGAATTTCTGCGGGAAATCCATTGATTGGACAACACCAGACTGCAGAGCGTCAATGAATATCCCAAAATCAAAAAGTGTTGCATTTGGTGTCTGTATAGGGCAGGTATTATTCAGAAATGTGCTAAATCCGACATTATTGTCATCACAATACACTGAAGCACGGACACATTCAGCCGTACTTCCACAAGCTTTTCGCCAGCAAGCAGTTTCGCGTTCAATAGAAAACAGGTACCAAAAGGCTCCCAGTAGCTAAGAGCAGCCAAAAGAGAGTATTGTAAGATAACGGATAAAATAACACTAGAATAGGAAAAACATTTTTAGTGAACACGCTAAATTCAAGATCAAGAAAGATTTTATAATGCATATAAAATTGATATATATATATATAAAACAAAAAATTATAGAACGAAAAATCTTGTTAAACCTTTAGAAGTGACTTCCCCAAAGCAAATTTACAGGAGGGCATATAATTTGGTCAAAAAAAATAAAATGAAGCCTGTTACAAGACTTACATGACTGGCAAGCATGTAGAGAAAAAGATTAAATGCAGCTCCAGCCCATGCAGTTTCAGTAAGAATGCCCGAAGTTCTAGTGACTTCTTTGTACAAAGGATATATTCGGAGAACCCTTGGTGCGTATTGGAAGAACACAACAAATTTCAACAAATTCTTTGTATTCAATGATCTTGAGCCCCCAAGTTGAGGAATTATTATCATAATTACCACCTGGAAAGATTACAAGAGGAAAAGTGGCCCAGGTAAGGATTAAATCATGCAAAGCATTGTTTCCTATAGCAACATATTAACAAGTATGTCCAATATAAAAAATTAATAACAGAAGCCTCATAACATTCTATAATTAGAAACCAAATATGCAATTAGATGCCAAAAAGGTTGCAACTACAGATAAAATATGGATGCAATAACCACAAAAAAAAAAATTAAAAAAAAACATACATGCACTAGGGCAAAAATCATCCTTGTTGTTTATGCCTCAGAAATTAGCACACACTAGAATAATAATGCAGAACCAATCATTAGAGTCCGCTCAAATGTTTCTTAAAAAACCTGACCCAAATTGCTGAACAAGAAAACGGATTTGGAATTGTCCAGAGAGGAATGGAAAATTGCAACGTGAGGACATTTTGGCAATGCAGAAATCTTCTCTCACCTGTGGCAGTGGAAGAACAGCTAGAATGTCAATTAAAAAGTAGGATGATAAGTATCTCTTTGCTATTGCCCAAGCATCTTCCACTAAAACACCTCTTCCAAATACTCGCGAAGAAGGAGCAATAAAGCCAGTACGAAATTGAAAGATGATATGGATTATATAAAAGATATCAGTGAAGGAACGCAATACACTAGCTGTGACCTCCAACTTTTTGTCCAACCCAAGGCACTTCTTGTCATTATCTATCAGTGGAATGTAAAAGAACAAAGGATCCAAAGAGACAGCTAACACACATGACAATACAAATATTTTATTCCACTTTTGAAGGAACTGTCCTTGTGGATCAAGAATTTTCTTCCTAGAACCCAAGCCTTTGGCCAGAATGCCGTTGAACGAACAGGATTTTAGAGATTGTTTTGAGCTTTCAATTGTTTCAGAACCACATTCCAAGCCTCTTTGGAACTTATCTGAAATTGAGTTTACTGCTGTTCTGAGTTTCCCTGAATATACTCTATCTTTTGTGGGGAATTGCCCCTCAGAGCTTTTCTCTGATTTCCAATCCTGAAACCTGAAAAAATAATTATTTCAAAGATCAGTGTACAGTTCTATTAAATGCAGAAGTGGCACATAAAAGGTGTCAATGGAGTCACAAAAGATGCCTTAAAACTAAATGACACCAGCAATGGTCATATCTTAAAACGAGTAGCAGATCTGGGTATTAGTAACAGTAGCAGTGGTGAAGAGGAAAGAGAATCTAGAAATATTAAAGACCTTAGAACTGATTGTAATCATGTATTCCAGGAGTTTTCAATTTTTATCTAAGAGTGATGAAGCAGAGACAGGCAGGTGGGAATGGTGATGGTAGTTAGATGAGGTTATAATAATCTCCACATCACAACACTCTATCAGTAATGGTAGACTTGGTACTAGTGGACAGAGAGTGATGTGGTCATGAAAGAAGTGGTTGCAGTAATAAAAATAGTGGTGAGCAGCCATGCATAGCAGCATATGACAGTGGAAGAAGTGGAGATAGCATGAAAGGAAGCAACAATGATGTCCATATTTGATGGCAACAGATCTAATGGTGGGAATGGTGTTGAGACTACAGGAGGAATACTGAAATCAATGGTGATAATGGTGTCAACTAATGAGCATCGGGAATATCCCGAGTGCTGGTGATGAGTTTTGTTTTCAAAATCACTTATTGCCCACGTAAGTTAACCACAAATCTTTATATGCAAAGTAGCTTCTAAGTTCTAAGAGTCCTACTTCCATCATCAGGCTGCAAGCTAGCCATTAGTAGGTTGAAAACTGTAATAATTATTTAGTGAGTCATCTTATCTGGAGTGCCTTCAGCACTTTGCAGGATGCAAAAAAAATATGACACCTTGCTGTAACAGGATCAAATTCAATCAATGTTTTTCTAGGTTATGTGTGAGAGTAAAACTAAACTTTGCTTTAATTGTGGATATCAGTCAATCCTCATAGAATTCAACAATTCTCCTTTCTTTCTCTCTTTCCTAATCGTAATAAACAGCCTATTTCCTCCTCTTCTTCAGATGTTGCTTCCAAAGGAGAATGCACTGCTTTGAGATACTATCTAACAATCCTAGAAATAACCATGAAGAATTCAAGGTATCAAATGTTAAAAGAACAAACCTCACAAACTTCTCCTGCTGATGATTCATGACTTTAGCTTATGTATGAACAGTACCAAAAACAGATGATCAACTGCTGTGCTCTTAATACAAACAGGGAATGCCTTCATGTAAAAAACTTCATTTCGCACCACTGAGTGCTGAAAAGCAACCCATGGAAATTAGATAAAAGCCCAATATTAAGTCATCTTTTGTTCTGCAAATGGCAAATGAATCCTTCACAGGCCATGCAATATAAGGCATAAGCAAAGCAAAGGAACACATCATTACTTAAAAACAACATAGGCTCTAGAGTACTAACCTTGAAGGAATATAAACTAACAACTGAACAAGTTAATGGAAATTGTGTTCCCTAAAGAAAAGAAAATGAAAACTTCAACCATCACTTCAACAACTTTATGGTGAAAGGAATAGTAAAAGAGGTCAATTGATTCATAACACTTATGAAAGACACAGACAGAATAACTAGATGGCAAATCTATTGACATGTGTAACTACATAATGGTAGCAAGGCAAGCAGATGAAACAACGAATTTGAACCCTATTAAGTGGTCCCACAACACAAATTGGGTGAAAAAAATGACATCTAGAAGAAGTTTCCTAAAGGTTCCAAAGTTACAGATATGCCAATGGGATACTACCACAAAACAATACCCCGATATTCCTAAATCAGAAATAAAACATCTGGATGCAAGCTTGGGTTCTTATTTCACAAACTCATTCTCGAAATTCACAATAATTGAGAGATATAAATTTGGAAAAATACACCTGAAAAAAAAAAAACGAGGATGAAAACGCAAAAAACCTTGTATCTGAATTTTTTTGAAGAAGATGAACCTTTTAAGGCAAATGTTTCACAAAGCAGTTTTCAGAATCCGATCTTTCAAATGCATCTCTATGTCATTTTCACTTAAAGTAAATTCCTAACACAAAAACGATTCATAAAACTGTAGACAAGCACCTCACGAGCATCGAAAAGCATTTAAAAAATTAAGAATCTAAAGCAGCACGAGAATAAATAAGACCATCTTCAATTAATTCCTCCTCATAGACACACACTTACATGTAACATAAGACTCCATCACAAAAATTCAGTACATAACAGGACATATTTATGAAAAAAAACTGCAAATTTAACCGTCTAACCAATACAGAGTCCGTAATTCGCTCAAAAATCAAAAACAGAACACTAAAATTCAAAATATTATACGAAGTACTGAATAAAAACAAAACGAAATTTAAAAAAAAAAACCACAATTTCCAAGGAATAAAATCAATTCAATCTAAAATTAGGACAAACTAAGAAATTGAAAATTTTGAATAAGAAATGATAAATAGAAGTACGAAAAAATATAGAAAGAACAATTACGCACCAACACGAGAGTGAAAATTACTCATACCTAAGCAAAGAGATTCAAAAATGATTCCAAACAACTTGTATTAAACTTCCGGACTCTGTTATGCTGCAAGAGAGAGAGAGGGATCAGGACGGCAAACTCTCCAAAGTGCTGTTGCGCTTCGGAAGAGAGAGAAGATGATTATGGAGCGAAAGTTCGAGGAGCCTTCTTAGGTTTACAGAGAGAAATGGGATTTGACGGAAGTTTTGTTTGGTTTACAGAGAGGGAAGAAAGCGAAGGGCTCGGGGGTGAACAGTGAAAAGATATCATCATTACATCAGTCCACGGGAGTACAGTCAAGGATGAGCGAAGAATTTCTTGTGCCTGTGGGTCCCACTTGTTGCTTTTCAAACGGGTGCGACTTGCCTCCAGTTTTTGCCGTCCGGTTTTTGCGGTTCAATGCAATGCTGCAATCACACCGCATCACCAGTATTCAATTAAAAAATTATAAATCACAGTAATTGATTTAATATCATCAATGTAATTGAATATTTCCTCACACAAACAATTAAATTGTACCAAAAAAAATTATAATATAAAATATAATAAATTTTAATAAGATCATTCGACAATTTCAAATAAATTTATCTAATTATCACCAACATCTATTTAAAATCATTCACATTGTACAGTCTCCTCAGAAATAGGTTACTTCTAATATTCTTTATGTGTACATTAAATTATTCTCGATCATTAAAATATTTAAGATTTATTATTTATTTAATAACTGTGACAACTAAAATCAATAAATAATATTAATATTTTGCGTGTAACAATAAGCACCGGAGGAAGGTGGCACTTGAGCAACGGCTAAGTCACCACAGCTGTTGCGAATAGAGAGCGATCCATCGCAGGAAGGTTACCAAGTCAAAACGACAGACATACGTAACTTACTCTGACTTTGTTTGGGATGTCTTTTACAGTCTTCTGCCCATATGTCACTCGTTGGGCAACTACCAAATTAATTTGTCTAAAATTTTAATATTAAATAAAAAAAATTTTGCCTTCCTTTTTATATGATTTTAAATTAATTTCTACTTATTATTTTACAAAATAATCTACAATTTTTTTTTTCAAAATACATGACCTTAAAAAATATCTATATGTGTAAATTATAATACGTGAAAAATATCACAATTAAATGGGTGATGTGATAAAAATGAGTTAAAAAAATATTTATTGGATCAAAATTCAAATTAGTGTGTTTTATTAGATAAATACTAACAATGAACTCGTGTTTAAAGATATCATGTAGAAAATTGAATATTGATCATACAATATATTTTTATTTTAATTAAAATTAAAATGATTAAGGAGAAAATAAGATATTTATAAATTTGGTTAAGTTGCCTGACATTCGTTCTTTTAGCCAAAAAAAAAAACAAAATTTGATGTAAATTTTTTTATTGGATCAAAATAAATGAAATTGAATCATTCTTAATTGTTGTTGTAATTTTATAAGTTGAGAATTTTATTTCTCAACTTTGATATTAGATAAATATTAACAATAATTTTACGTCTGAATATATTATGAAATATCAAAAATCGAACATTGATCGTATAAAATTTATATTTTATATAATAATTTATTTTTATTTATATTTTATTTAATTACATAATTTAAAGTTAAAACAATCAAAAAAAAATGAGAGAAAAGGGAGATAGATGTTGGATTAAGGGGATCGTCTGGAAAGTGTGGTGGTTGAATTATTAAACATTAGTGCTATGTAGAGAAGGTGGTGTTATTGAGTGCAAAATAAAATTTGGAATGAATATTGTATAATTGAATTAAAATAAATAAAAACTAAATCAATCTTAAATACTATTGAGTTTTTATAAATTAAGAAATTCAACTTTTTAGTTATAATAGTAGATAGATGATGAGCAGACACACACAAATCCATTGGTTGGTTGTTATGTGATTGGTGTTAGGGGTGGCCTCTGACTTCAGGCTCCTTCTCCTCGATCACGACTCTTCCATCTTCGTCAATAAGAGATTTATCAAAAAAGACAAAATAAGTGGATTATAAGAGATACAAGAAAAAATCATTTATAAATAAGATGATTTTGTGTTCAAATTAGTCACATCCGTTCTGTTGTGTGGGTGGAGCCTTTTTTCATTTGGAGTTATTGAAACTCATTTAAAAATTATTCTCAGGAACAATTCTCAGAAATGTCTCTATTTATGTTATGCATTTAATAATGCCTCTATTTGTGCTTTTAAGCAATAAAAGAGAACTAGCCTACTCTATTAAACTACACGAGTCCTAGGGGTTTCGAAAATGCTCTACACACACACAGTCGACTCAGAGTATTAGATACAGGTTGTTGTACTAACATAGATGGGTGGCCCAGTTTTCCTAGATCCACCTCCATTTTTTTCTTTGGGCCTTTGATTCTTCACGAACCCATAAGGGTACCATATAACTAGGAGTCCTCCACAGTAAACGTAGTATGATTCAAATTGGCAGAGGCTTAGTCTATTGGAGTTTTAATGGACTTTAATCCGACTCTTCCCTAATAGGCTTTTTTTTTTTTTTTTTTTTTGGGATAATTGGTTGTGAATACCTTTTGTAGAATTTATTTAACTTGAAGTACTACCTTTAAACTTATACTCTATTAAGTCATATTTTTTATCAAATAATTGTCAATAAATACACATTTTAAAATATTTCAAATTCTTTTTGAAATATATTTCATAATTACTCTTACCATAAATTTTGTTTATCATTATTAATTTCAATGTTTTCAAATATAATAACTTTTAACTTGAAAATTGTGCTAGCATTAAAATTATTTTTCTATATATATATATATATATATATATATATATATATATATATAGTAATACTGAACAGTAACACGCTCAAAAAAAAATAGTAATATCAAACAGTAACACATTTAACAAAAATAGTAACATGTTTAATAAAAAACTTAATTAAAAATTTAATCATTACAATAAAGTGACATCATCTGTGATTATTTATTTTGTTGTAAGGGTGTCAGTCTATTACAATGGTTATATATATATATATTCATAGAAATATAATTTTAATGTTAACACAATTTTCAAGATATGAGTTGTTAATAATAATACAATTCTCAATTTAGGAGTTGTTAGTTTTTTCAAACAAGTTTTGATTAAATATAACTATTGAGGTTATTTTAGATAATGTAGATCAAAATGAATTTATCCCCAAATAAATTTTTTGAGTGTACTTAAACCCAAATAATTCTACAAAAAGGGACCGGCCTGCCTGAGTCTCCTTTTTTTTTTGTTAATTTTTTTTTTCAAAAATTTATTTAATTTTTGAGGGTAAATGGGCCGGACAACTTGCTTTTCTATTGAGCTCCAAATCGGGCCTAACGGGCAAAAGAATGGATCCACATCCCTACTTTTTGGGCTAGTAGAGTGCCCAACAATTTGCCACGGGTCAGGCCCACTAAGTGAATGCATGAGAAGTGCCACGTTGCCGCTTTTATTCGGTGACGAGCTTCAACGATCAACAGCCAAGCGCCTCTCCCTCTCTCTCTCCGTCACCTGACAGAAATATTATTCACTCAGATACTCACCTGCGGAATTTCTCTCTCTCTCTAAGATATCAGACTTTTTCGATCTCTAGAGAGTGAGAGCTTCAATAGTTATAGAGAGATAATGCAAAAGAGGGCTGCTTTCCTTTCTCAATCATGAGCAATTCGAGATGATCCTTACCATACACTGAGTATCTCAGATTCAATTCTTATACGTTCTTGTTCATTTCCTTCCGTTCGATCCGCTCTCGTCTGAAGCTGGCCCTGGAAATCTTCGAGGACCGATCTGCAACTAACGAAAGATTATATTTAATTAAATTCAGCAAATAAGATTGATTTTTTTATTAATTATGTTTATGGATCTGCATATGGAGTTGTGTTCTTGCAGTTGGCGGAGTCAACAAATATAAGAGTAAGATCGGATCCATTTTTAATGTTCATTTTATTTCCTCTGTTTTGCTATGGAATTATATGGCCTCGTTTTTGCTTTGTTCATCAGTAGACTCAGAAAACGTAGAGAAATTAAGAAATTTAAGTTTAGATTTAGATATTTTCGTCAGTGAAAAGATTTAAGTTTTTGAATGTCAACTTGAGGAGAATTCGAATTTTGAAATATTTAAAGATCCAAAAACTAAAGAATTCTGGGTTGAACCTTAATCAAATGCTAGGTGTAGTTAAGTCGGATTTTGTCAGTAACTTTTGTCATCCAAAGGTTTTCTTTTAAGTTTTAACTAAGCCTAATTATGAACTCAGTCATCATTCGATGAATAGCCAGTAACATGCCTTTTAAAATCATTCGCATGGTACCGTTTCTTCATGGGTTACCTCTAATACATACATGTATATTTCTTGGCAAGAAATGGATGTATAGCAATCCTATATGAGTGTACCTGATGTGGGCTTTCATGATGATATTTGAAGTTGTTTCTTTTCATCAGGGTGAATATCCCACCATTGAGGCAAGGGTAGACGATTTAGATGGTATGCTACAGTGGCTTGAGGTCCGTGATCCTTCAAGCTGACCAGATTGGGATATTTCCCAAGGGAAGGGAGTTCTTTAGCAATCTCGAGAGAGGTTTGCATGCAACTCAGAGCCTGATATTTTGGAATCACAAATTTACGACGAGGAAAATGATGGTGGATACAAGTGAAACTGTTAATCACGGTACCATGATTGATGCATTACCAGAGAAGGATGATAATGGCGGCTATGCTAGTGGGAGATGGAAGAGGTGATTCGGTTTTAAGCATGTATATTTGTCAGTAAACTGTAACGATACTGAAATTGAGCTCTAGAATCCTGCCATATATGTGAAGACCTTCACTTTTTTCTCCTTTTAGAATGTGTTCTTAAAGATGTTCTTTGGATCCTAAGTGTTGCTTTGATAGACAAAGGGTTTGTATAGATGTATTGGAGAAAGATTGGTTTGCTTAGTTTGTGTTGATACTTAATTTTGTCTATTCCAGAGCCCACTAATGATTATTTTCTTTTATGGCTTGTGTTACTTAGATAGACCCTGTAACATCATCTCATGAAATCCTAAGACTATTTTCTGACATGGTTTCCGTTTTCTTTAAAAAAATTTGTTCTTTTCAAAATCAAATACTTTTTTGAAAAAGATAGGCAATTTGGCATGCTGTTCGGTATGTCCATGCAATTTGAACTTCTAAGGAAGTAAAGATGATAAATTGAAATAAAGTTCCTTATGTTTTGCTTATACACTATACTATGTAAGGATCTTGGTTGTTGCAATAGTAAAAACTAGGATTTGGGTCTGTTGACGTCATTTGTGTGATATGAGGTTTGCACCCACTGCAATCGGCCAAGAGCGGCACTTGGTAATGACGTTCAATAGCTTTTTCAAATGCATCTGCTCCCACAAAGGTTGTGAAGGTGACGATGGGTTGGGGTTTTTCTTATGTCGTTTGGTCACGTAATTGTTTCCAAAATAACACTCCATTTGGTTAAAGATACCCTGAAAATGCATACATCATATTCATCCCTATTCTTGGGATTTTGGTTTCCATATAAGCCCAAATGATAGAGACTTTGGAGTTGATGTTTTTTCTTGCTACTATAAATGATGTTTTTTTCCTTAAAGAATTATATGATAAAACAAGTTGGGTTCTTGAGTCTTCGGATGTTTTCTCCACTAAATCTTTCTATGATTATCTAATTGCTGAGCTCTCTTGTCCCCCTTTTATTCCTGCTATGATGATTTGAAAGGCAAAAATGTCTATTAAGGTGCAAGTGTTTACATGGACTGTTGCACATGGGAAGATTAATACTAATGATTTGCTTCAAAAAAGATGGCCTAATACTTGTCCTTCTTCTCAGTGGTGTGTGATGTACAAAGGTGATTACGAAAGTATTGACCATTTATTTCTTCATTGCCCTCTTACTTTGTCTTTGTGGTAAAAGTTGCTTAACTTGGTCAGTTTGAAATGGGTTCCTCCCACATCGTCCATTTCTTTGTTTGTGGAAGAATTAAAAGGACTTGGTTCTTTTGATAAGGGTGTCACTCTTTGGAATTGTGCCATCATGACAACTTTTTGGGTTATATGGAAAGAGAGGAATGCAAGAATCTTTGAAGATCGGTGTGAACGTTTAGATGGATTATGAGATCGGATTCATTTTATTTCGTCATTTTGGGCTTCGGTTTCTAAAGATTTCAAAGGACTCCCATTCTTTTCTATTTTATCGGGATGTAGAGTTTCATGTGATCTATAGACTTTTTATGTTTTGTCTTTCATTGTGTTTTTGCTCTTATCCATCCACCTTTCATGTAATTCCGCTTTTATTTTAGTGCAATATGTTTCGTGTCCTATCAAAAACTAATTTTTTTCCCATTTCCTTTTATTTTACTGAGAATCCTCTTTAGAATGTGGAGCTAGTGGTGAAAAGGTACGATTCTGATTGGGACATGCTATTTGTATACTTATATTATATAAATGTCTCTTTTGTCTTGTATCTCTGATTTGTTCCCCTTTTGGTGATGTTTCTTGAACTAAACATAATTTTTTTTCTTTAGGGGTATTGACTTACCTGCCATATATGTCGTTTTGGAATGATGTGAAAAAATCTGTGATGTTGAATGATAGATATGATATTTAGTGGATATAGTTGCTGCTATTGCAGTATGGTTTTGGTTTCTTTATTTTTTCTTTTCCCTTGTTTCCTCATGTCTATTTTGGGAGTCTCGCTTACTTTAGTCTCTTTCTTAATTGGCAGTGAAGAAGGAACTTTGAGTTGCGGGTATTCAAGTTTTAGGGGAAAGAGAGTAAGCATGGAGGATTTCTACGACATTAAAGCTTCCAAGATTGAAGGGAAAACAGTTTGGATGTTTGGGATATTTGATGGTTAGATTTTTTTACATCATTAATTACCTTGATACTTGATATATGGCTAATATATTATATTGATGTGGTATGAGGTATCAACAAGGAAAGCACGGCAAGATTGGATTAGGCAGGAGTTAATTAATACCTTACTATTACTCATTGGGTTGGCTGAGAAAAATAATTGATCAAACAAGAGTAATCTTGCCAGACTGATCTTTACCAATATCTGATAGTAGTAATCCAAAGGTAGGATGTGTGGGCATGAGAGTAAACTTAGGATTTTGGAGATGTTATTGGCCATTTAATGGCACTTACCTTGCAAATTGCCTAGGTAAAGGACAAACAAAATCTTAAGGTCAATACACCTGCCTCCCAAGTTCATGGTTTTATAATTATGATTCTCAAAAAGGATAATTATCAGGTTAATGATCACAATAACCAGCGAAGCAGGTCGGCTTGTCCTGACAGTATTAGTATTGTACTGCTGAAAACTAGTCAGATATATTTTATATGGATGAGAGTTAAAAATTTTCAAATTTTTGCTTAAAACTTTGTTTTGGTGATTCTAATGTTTGATGACAGGGCATGGTGGTTCTCGTGCGGCCGAGTTTTTGAAGGAAAATCTCTTTGCGAATCTCATGAAGCATCCTGAATTTTTGACTAACACCAAATTGGCTATAAGTGAGTTTGGGTTTCTGATGTACCATTATTATGCATTACATTCTTGCTGCAGCAGCTTATGTGATGCCAACATATACTGTACTATCGGTAATCTCTGTAATTTCCTGTTCGTAGGATGTCTGGTCCTGGTCAGATTTTTTTTCCACACATTAACTAGAATTTTACGTGATTTTTTTGCCTTTTTTCTGTGAATTTTACCTGATGACTTATGTAAACTTGCAGGTGAAACATATCAACAGACTGACAGGGATTTTTTAGAGTCTGAAAGGGACACTTTCCATGATGACGGTTCTACTGCTTCAACAGCAGTTCTGGTCAGCAACCATCTGTATGTTGCCAACGTTGGAGATTCACGGGCTGTAATATCAAAGGCCGGAAAAGGTACTTTTTGTTAGTACATTGTCATTATGAATATTAATCAGGATTGAAAAGACCTTGCGGGATGAACTTGTCAAAGAATGATATATTTGACATTTTTGAGTGATTTACGAGGGAAAGTTCTAGGAATGCCCGGAGCGGTACAATGGTCTTTGGGGAGTTCAGAATAGACATATTAGACTGTGGTTCGTGTTCGGACCTCTCAAATATAGGGTTCTAGTTCCCATTATATGGCAATAGACTCGGGCTTACACGTGGGGCTAACAGATAAACAGACAACCATGCATATAGGAAAATTCCAATATGTAAGAGACCTAACCCACTGACCACTTAAGGCTAGCTTTGATACCACGTTAGAGCATCCAACTCAAAAAACAGTTGCCGATGAGTTGAGAGGTTTTTGAAGCATATACACCAATTTTGGGTGGTCTTAATCATTCGATGTAGGATACGAGCTTTCTCTACATGTTATTGCATCCAACTCAACCAATTGATGATGAGTGGAGAAGCCCTTTAACATATAAACCCCTTTGGATGGGGTTAATCATTCGGTGTGGAATGCAAATAATGCATTTATTGTCTGAATCATTAGGAAAATTTAATGCATTTATTGTCTCAATTAAATTGACGTTCAATTTGTGGGCATTATTGCTCTCTAGAGGGTAAACGTTTCATTCAAAAGTTCCAAGGTGGGAATATACAGAATATTAATGTTCCAAAGACAAAGGTATGATAGAATAGGCGAATAGAAGATTGAAATTAAGCAAACTTGTGTGTAAGTGTTCTAGGTATTGGTTATGAAATAATTTTCCGAATCATAGCATTGCAGACCACTTATGCATGTTTCATACACACCGAACCTGGTGTGAAGTCTCGAATCAATTGATAAGCCTAAAATGCAGGTGGCAGGTGTAATTCTATTTTTTAATGTTTTCTTGGCATAGCACATTATCGGAAAGAAATGAAAAAATTTATTTATTATTCTAGAGTCGTGGCTATTATCCCTAAAGTTGATTCTTCTTATCTGCTTGACAGTAATTCCTCTTTCTGAGGATCATAAACCAAATAGATGTGATGAGCGGAAGAGAATTGAAAGAGCTGGAGGTGTTGTAATGTGGGCAGGTAAGACTACCTCTTGTATATGACGGTTTTGTTGATCAGATTATCTGTTTATGTGGGAACTCAACCTAAACGAGAATCTTTTCATGGCAGACAGTATAATACAACTAATGTTGAGGGCTGGTTTAAATGATTCGGACAATGTTGAGGGCGTAGCTCACAAGTGTTACTTTTTTGTCAAATGATTCGGACAATGGCAGAGCCAACTGTGGGCTGGGGGGGGCACATGCCCACCCTAATATTTTAACTAACATTACCTATCTATGTTTTTAAGTATTTATTTGGTATCTTTAATTATGCCGACCTTATTACTTGTTTTCATATCAATTAAGAATTAAGATAAACTCATAACTAAATGACTAATAACATTCGTTCATGTATTGGACACGATATGAACTTATTTGGATAAGTTTAGGACATATGTGAGTCATTTTGTAATTTTCAAATTAAATTATAGGTTTATTTTTTTGTTAAATAAAATTATTGTGTATATAAAAACATCTAGGGTTGTAACTTAAATGTACAAAAACAGCTTTGAAAATTGTGATTATGTGCATATGCTTTCTTTTGTGCGGTCATGGTTTGAACTTCTCTAATTGAACTATACTGTTGTTAAGAAGAATCATTTGTGTGTCTTGAATTTGGTATATGAGGATGGAGCCCAAACTACCAACATTTCTCCTCTCTCTGAATAGTCCTTAACACTAGGATGGGGTGAGCCTGACCCACATCAGACTCAAAGTCTTACTACTGAATAGTCTTTAAACTGGATCCTTGATTGGCACCCAGGTTGATCTCATTTCAGGCATCCTAGAATTGGTTTAATGTTCAACATGAAGTAATAATGTATTGGTAAATCTTTGGGCCATTGCTTTGTAATAAAATGCTCCGGCTAATGGGTTTGAACATTATGGAAACCACTTTGTGCACATAATGCCAACATTAGGTTTGTATCGGCCACTTTTCACTCTAGATTGATATGGACTAAGTTGGGTGATGACATTTCATAGAATATGAATAAATCGTGTCTCGAACAGCTACAAGAACAATAAAAAGAGGAAAGAGATCTATGTGCAGACAGCAGAGTAATGATAATGGGGAACATCTGTAAGTTAAAATTTCTATTGCACTGGTTTTTTTCAGGCACTTGGAGAGTAGGAGGTGTTTTAGCAATGTCCCGCGCCTTTGGTAACCGCATGCTGAAGCAGTTTGTTGTGGCAGATCCTGAGATTCAGGTAATCCTTAAAGTCATTGCTCTCTTTAGCCTTGATGAATTTTATGTGAAGTTTCATTGTATTTTTCATTTATGATTCCTTTTCTCTGGTTGTCTGTTGATGTAATCTGATGAATGTGATGTTAATGAAAGGCTGGCAGAGGGAGGATGGTATGTCAAATTTTCAGCTCTAAAGGTCTTGATTGTGGACATGTTTGAAGTTGTGAAAGATAGCTCATCCTAAATTAGGCATCGGGGGATAAAGCGGAATACCATTAAGGGTTCATTGGTCCAGGGCAGACACATGGAGTAGCAAACCAGAATAGAGTTGGTCACTACCGAACATATCATTAAGATTTCATACTATGCCTATGAAGTAAATAATTCAGGCAGAAAATGATAAAGTTACATACCGGAAATCAATTAAACTCTGGAAAAAAAAATGTGAAACTGAGGAAGCCAAAAAGGGGGCAATGTGAAGCTGGAATTTAAATAGTAAACATGATTTCTTAAAAAAGAGGAAATGAAAAATTTGGTGAGACAACTATACATGCTGAAGCTCACTGAGGGTATGATATACGACTGATTGTCTTTACAACAAATAGATGTTTTATTACCAAGTTTTGATCCAGACTTTGAAGGGTACTCGGGGGAAGACCAGTTCAGGCCTGACATCCAGTATCATTGGCCGGAAGTGGCTGCACCTGATCTGAAACTACTTTATGATCCTCATCACCTGAGCCTTTAACATTGCACCAAGCAATGCAATTAATCAATAGTTCTGTAGCACTTGAAAGGCTTTTTTTTTTCCCTTAGGCTTTTTTTTTCCCTTCCTGATAACTAGTAAATGACTTGAAAAAGAGAGATCAATCCTATCTTTGAAACTTCTCTTTTGGAAAGAGGAAAATTAACTTAAAAATTTAAATGACTTTTTGTCGAAGTAATTATAATAGTCATTAAAGGGAAGAATGAAAAAAAATTGCCTTTCGTCTTTGACTTATATCAAGATTCTGTTATTATACCATATGCCCTACTAATTACAGTTTTGGACCTTTTTGTGGATATCCCAACTTTTAACCCCTTTGGTAAAAAGTACTGCTTGTCAATGGGGTGAGCCACTTGACTTTCAGCATGACATGATGACATAAGATAAGTGCAATGCTTTAGAAGGAAATTTTGGTTACGATGCTTTGTTAGATATCCAAACACACACCCTCGTAAGCAGTTGTGGAACTGTTCCAAAACAGTATTCACTTGTATATCATAAGAGTATTATCCCATATGACCCCAGTTAATATTGTTTCATTTGAATGCTATTGTGAACAAAATGCATGTTACTGTATGCAATTTCAAGCTCTCAAGCATGACAAATTTTGGTTTGTTTTTACTACTTTCTAGGATCAAGAAATTGACGAAGAATTTGAATTGCTAGTGCTTGCAAGCGACGGACTCTGGGATGTTGTACCTAATGAGGTATGCCCTTCTATGTAGATTATCATTATGCCCTTAGGTCATCATGGGAATGTCTGACTTTCTTCTAAAACTGTTTCAATTGAACATCTAGAATCCTGCTCAATTTATTGATTTCAAAAACAAAGGGTCAACCCAATGTTTCCACTCCAGTACTAAGTCTCTTTAATTCCCTCAATGCTAGATAGCCTTTCATGAATTTAAATATACTCAGGTGGATCCCCCACCAATGCTCGATTACTGATCTAGTATTGAAGAAATAAAAGGGTTTAGTACTGGAGGGGGATATCCATCCACATAAGTGTCTTAGAAGAGAAGGCAGGTTTTAAAAGAGCTGATACATTAGCATTGTTAGCAGGATGCTGTGTCACTTGCACGAACAGAAGAAGAACCCGAAGCAGCTGCTCGGAAGTTGACGGAAGCTTCTTTTAGTCGTGGCAGTGCCGACAACATCACATGCATTGTGGTGAAGTTTCTCCACAATAAGGTAGATCCAACGGATCCCAAGCCTGAACAAGACTTAGAGGACATAGCATGTGTATCCAACATCTAGGCAATCAAGGTGGGAATTTACAGATGCGAAAATGACCAAAGCAGGAGGTTATTTGTTCATTCCTTTATATGTTTCTTGTTTTGCTCTTGTTTTTGAGAGAACTGTGAGTTGACTGTTCAGGCCATGAGGGATTAAATGGAACAGAATTGATTGGGTGGTAGAGTTGTGGAAATGCCTGTTTCTAAGGCTTCATCTGTGATTCTATGTACTCTTTCGTAATTTTGGAATCAAAAAAATTGTTGTTAATTTCTCTCTCTCTCATTTTTGGATAACATGTCGAAAATATTAATTCATCCTCGACCAAGGATCAGATATGACCCATTGGCCAAACTATGATTTGGAACTCAGACGTGTATTTTATGATGCATTTATGTTCACACAGCATGGGCAGTTTGCTTTACCTGCTCATTGATGCACACTGGTTAAGCATCTGCAACAATGCTGTGTTCAACTTCAAAACATGATCGAGTCATTTCAAAGATTATTAGTCTCTCCAGACAGGTCATTTTGATAGCTCAAGAAGGCGTAGGAGCCCCCATCCACCTAACCACATGGGGGAATGTTCTAACAGAACTTATTATAGTGGAAATTCTGGCCTGCCCACAGACCATTATCTTTAAGGTAAACAGTTTTGCCTGAGTAGACATGATGAGATTATTGATGAAGGTGGTTAAAACAAACTATCATTGGTTGACCTAGTGACAATCTTGTAAATGGTATGATTTTCCAAATTCTAAGGTTTTAAAATTCTAAATATAATATACCATAATTAACTTGATAAATTACATAAATTCTTATAGATCATGAAATTGTGGTTAAAACTTTATATAACACTTACGATTCAGGAGAATATTCGGATAACCATTAGATTAGTCTATATGAGTATGTATTCGAATAATAATAGTAATAGTTATTTTCTTTTCCACGACATATTCTCAAGATAAAAAGAAAGAAAAATAGGAATTATTCAAATTACTATTTTACCCTTGTACATAAATTTTCAAAAAAATTATATAGAAGGGTATTATGGGAAAGAAAAAAGAATAATCCCACATAAATGAGAAAAAATATTGAGTGTAATAGTTACATCACGTTAATAATATCACATAATTCAAACTAAACAAGGAAACAAGTGAGTCTCCAAAAATTCAATAATCATTTATTCATGTAATACATAATCATTTCAGTGTAAAAAAATGATGTTCACTTTATATATTTTTTAGAATTTTTATTAAACGGTTACACCACTACGTAATATTATTAACGTGATGTCAGTGTTACATTGAATATTTATCCCACAAAAAGAGCATCGATATATATATATATATATTTTTTTTTTTACAAATGACCAAAAGAAAAGGGGGAATCTTTCCCTTAACTAGGGTTAAAAATTAACCATAGTTAAGATCATGGTTAGGGTTAACAAAAAGGTGGATGTAAAATATTTAATCCCAAGCCCATGCCTACTTTTTTCCAATTTTTGTGATATTTTTGGGGCATTTGGTTTTGCGAGTTGTTCTTAGGCTGTAAGGGGGGGTTTTGAGTTTTGACCAAAGGCTCATTTCTCCTGTGGTCTTTTCCATTTCAATTTGGTGGGGGAGAAGACAGAAGGTCAACAGTAACAACAATTACCCATTGATTGAAAATTCCCTGATCTTCCTACAGGTAATTGTTCATAATTTCGTGTTTTAATTATAATTATTCGTTACACATTGAGAATTTTTTTTCTCAAACTAATTTAGGGTTTCATCTTAGAGTGTTGAATGTGAGAATTGGGATGCTGGAATTTGACGGTTACAAGTTGTTTTGTTACGTCAATTGTTATAGATCCATTGCGACTTTTATTGTTTGAATTTGATTTTTGGGTAATCATCGAATTGCGACAGTTGGGTCGTTCGTTGATTCTTCTGGGCATTGTTTGTAGCTTTGTGGTTTGTAAATTTGGTTGCTTGTTGTGGTAATTCGAAGTTTCATCACAAATAGTGATATATATTCGGTTCGTGTTCTTAAAGACTTATATTTGGAATCTAGTGGAGTGTTGGGGTGTATTGTTCCAATGCATGTGTTCTGAATTTATGTTCAGAACCGGAAAAGAATTGCATGAGACCTATATGGATTTGGCCGTTGCGAGTGGTTTAATTAGTTGTAAAAAGCAGATTGGAGTACCTGCTTTTCATGTATAGAGAGAGTAGCTGTTTCTTGGGATGTTGGCATAGGAAAGAGAAACATGTGTTTATAAATTGATGGGGATAAATAACATTCGATGTCTTCTAAGAGAAATGATTGGGGTTTCTTTTTGATGTATGGGAATTTGAACTTCCTTAACAACTCTGCGCCCACGTACATATATCAGAATGTATTCGTGGAGTGGAAGATGGGACTGATTACTGTTACTCTTGTCGTGGTAGTTAGGCGAATTTGGATTTTTCGAAATATCTACCTCGTATTATGTTTATTGTCCTACATGATTGTTGTTGAAATGACATTTACTTTAAGTGACACTTGTTTCCATAGCAATTCACTGGATTTAATGGAATCTTAGAAGAGATCGTAAAGTTTTTATGAAAAATTCATAATTTTACCAAAATTTGAATATTGCTCAAGATTCATTTAATCGTGATAAAGTTTTGACATCTATGTTTTGTTATTGTTTTACATTATCGGGTTTCACAAGAATGCACATAACATTTTCTCATATACATTTATTGCAAATTTCCTAGTTGAATGAACTTTCTATAATTAGATTTGTTCTTTTTTGCTGTGCATCAGGTTTCTGGTACTTGATGACCGAAAGGAAAGGACTCCTTCCTTAGGAAGTGGGTGGATTGTTGCGCCCAATACTTTTGTGCTAGAATTGGGTGTCCTGATTGTTATCCGTAGCCAACCAACATAATCAATTGGGGGTGAACACTGAGAGCCACATTGGAAGTTATGGAATGCAACAGAGATGAGGCTCTCAGGGCGAAAACAATTGCTGAGGGAAAGTTAGCAGAGAAAGATTTTGTTGCTGCGAAGAAATTTGCCTTGAAAGCCCAAACTTTATATCCTGGGCTTGAGGGTATCCCCCAAATGTTGACTACACTTGATGTGTATATCTCAGCAGAGAATAAAATAAGTGGAGAAGTGGACTGGTATGGGATTCTTGGTGTAAATCCCATGGCTGATGATGAAACAGTGAGGAAACAGTACAGGAAGTTGGCTCTCGTGCTTCACCCTGATAAAAACAAATCTGTTGGAGCTGATGGTGCATTCAAGCTTCTTTCCGAGGCCTGGAGTTTGTTATCTGATAAGGCTAAGAGGTTAGCATATAACCAGAGGAGGAGCTCAAGAGGATTGCAACAGAAGGTTCCAACACAAAGTGCGGGTCCATCAGCACCGCCTAGTGCGAATGGATATCATAATTTTAAAGCCAAGGCGAGTTCAAATCCAAAGACTCAGAACAGTAGTGCTCGGGCGCATCCCACCGCAGTTCCTCCTCCATCCTATGGAAGAAGCGATACTTTTTGGACTATTTGCAATAAATGCAAGATGCATTATGAATATCTTAAGGTATACATCAACCATACTCTCCTTTGCCCCAATTGTCATGAGGCTTTTCTCGCATCAGAGATGGCTCCACCTTTCAGTTTTTCTAAGTCATCGAATTCGGCTTCTCGCCAAGTGCATCAGAATTCAAGCAATCACACATCTAGAAGTCATCCATTTGATTCCGGAAGAAATTCTGTAGCTGCTCAAAAAGCAGGACCAGGGGGGTCAGCAGGTGTTAATTCTTTTCACCACCGGAACATCCAACAGGGTCCGTTCTCTAGAACAACTGGTTTTGGTAACATGGAACCTTCCATTGCGGCAAAAGCAGCCCATGTTGTTCAGCAGGCAAATGAAAGATTGAAGAGAGAACGTCAGGAGACACAGGCTACTGCAGAGTGGGAGACACATTCGAAAAAGAGAAGCATACTGGATGAACATGGAAACTTGGCATATCAAACGGCCATGGGAACTGGTCATGTTGGCACAGGAAGTGTATCTGGAGATGGGGTCTACGGTTTTCGTGGTATAAATAATAAGCCTAACAGCACTAGAGAGTTGACACCGTTTGAGATCCGAAACATGTTGATGGAGAAGGCTCGGACAGAGATCTGCAAGAAGTTGACTCAATGGAGATCAGAAAATGCAGCTGCAGAGACGGAGAAAAAGAAGGCGAAAGAGAGCAAGAAAGAAAAAGAAAAACGTTCCCTAAAAGGTCCTGCACATGATCCGAATGGGACTGGCGTGTCTTTTGCTACCAAGACAGGAGACCAAGCCAATAAGAGTGTCCATAGAGCTACTGCTGATGGTAAAAATACAGAGGACCTTGCACCAGTGTCAATGAATGTTCCAGATCCCGATTTTCATGATTTTGACCTGGATCGGACAGAAAGTTCTTTTGAAGATAACCAGGTTTGGGCTGCATATGATGATGATGATGGCATGCCGCGTTTCTATGCTATGGTTCATAACGTTATATCTAGGAAACCATTTAAGATGAGAATCAGTTGGCTTAATTCAAAAACCAACAGTGAATTTGGTCCAGCAGATTGGGTAGGTTCTGGTTTCTATAAAACCTGTGGGGAATTCAGGGTTGGTAAACATGAAATTTATATGTCTTTAAATTGTTTCTCGCAAAGGGTTAAATGGACAAAAGGTGCTCGAGGGACTGTTCACATATATCCCCAAAAGGGGGATGTGTGGGCTCTCTATCGGAATTGGTCCCGTGATTGGAATGAGCGTACCCCAGATGAAGTGATACACAAGTATGACATGGTGGAAGTGCTTGATGACTACCAAGAGGAACAAGGTGTTTCTGTTACTCCTCTTATAAAGGTTGCTGGATACAGGACAGTATTTCATCCGGATCTGGACCCTGATAAAGCAAGGAGAATTCCAAAAGAAGAAATGTTCCGATTCTCACATCAGGTCCCAAAGTACTTCCTTACAGGTCAAGAAGCTGAAAATGCTCCAAAGGGTTTCCAGGAGCTGGACCCAGCAGCTACACCTTTGGAACTTCTACAGGTAAAATTGGAAACTAATGAGTTGACAGCAAAGCAGAATGGTGGAAAGGTTGAGGACGAAGAAATTAAGGTTGGTGGGATATTTGGTGCTGCTGCGTTGCCAAAGGAGGAAGACATAGCCGACAATGGTGAACAAAGCAAGGAGGTGGACACCACAGGCTTTCCAAAATAGGCAAGGAAGCAGCAATAGTAGATAGCGTGGAAACAGCTAAAGCAAAATGTGGATATTGCTAACGATACAGCAATTAGTTGACGTTTGGGTATACAGGCCTGACTATTTTCGAGAAGATCTTCATTTTGGTGTAAATGTTGAATCGAAATGGATATTAATGTTCTTGGATTAGAACTTTTGTAACGTTGGGCCAGTGCTAAAACTTTCACTACCCAGTTTTGGCAGCAAATTGAGGTTAGTTGGGAAGAGAAGGTAGTACATGGTTGTTGTTCCTTATAACTTCAAAGGCAAATGCCTCCCCACTTGCTGGATAGGCTTCCGAGATTACAGCTGTATACTTCTGTTCCTGCTGGATCCTTTGATCAGTTTCCTTTTCCCATAGCAAGTAAATTGCAACCTTTAGATCTCTATGTCCATCTCAGAATGGCCTTTCTCCTTGCAATCTTAAAATGGGTGACAATTTTCAGCTTTTGTTTAAAACTTGCTTCTTGGTGGCATCATTATGTTATAGATTGGAATATAATCATTCAGTTGCTTTTTTGAATTGGTTTTTTTGGGTGATTTATGGATGTTTATTGGGTGTCATGGTTTAGTTACCATTGGGGTGGGCCAGTCACGACTCGCGCCTGCATGAGGACTGGGTCATTGGTTTGGGCTGGTCCTCCCAAAGAAACCATTGCAGATAGTGCATTGGGCTGTTCTTAATAGGCAAAGTCAGGCCTATCCTTAGGCAAAAGGAATGTCTATGGTCCTAATCATCGGGCTAATGGCCTTCGTATCAGCCCTGGCGAAGGTCAAACCTTCTCGGCTTCTCTGTCTCTGCCCTTTTGTGTGAAGAACATTATTTCCGTTACTATTTCATTGTGCCATATGGATTCGTTTTCTTACCATTTTCCTTGTCATAAGATCTAGATTCGGGCAGTCTCGTTAGAGTTATTGGTTGTATCTTGAATCTCTATCGATCTTCCTGCCAATGGTCTTCTAGTATCGCTTTTGTAACGTTATTTGTCCGTGATATTTTTTTTTTTTGAGTAATACTATTTAGACCTAAAAATTTGACTTAATTTGCTGATATAATGATGTGGTTTCATAAGAATCATTAGATCAACACCAAATTCTAATATTTGAAGGGGTCTATAATGAATTTAAATGTCACAACAAATTAAATTAGTAAATTATGTTAGTAAATTAGGTTGTAATAACATCGCTCTTATTCTTTTTAGCGAATATCTGTTCAATTAACCTTTAAGCTAATCATTGCTATCCCATTTGGAGCTCGACTTGCACTGAGACTCTACTTTTGATCGTACGAGTTTAGTTTATGAATGCTTGGTTTTTTGCCAGCAAAAGCCCGTTGGAGCACTGAACGGGAACCCATTTGACAATATTTGTGGGCTACCTCATTTCCACGTCAGATCAATCAGCCCATGTAGTGTGCCACGTGGACTGATTGGGTCTGATCATTTACCTAGTAATAATTAGGGTGCATATTTATAACTATATTCATATACCACCATGCTTCGATGGATGCTTATAATTTTTGATAACAAAAACTATCCAAACCATGCTTTAATTATACAAACGAATATTCACCTTAGTTTAGGTCATTTTTGATTTCATCTCCACAAGGACCTCATTTATTATGAAGCACCCATTGTTTGCCCGAATTTACGAAAATTAGAGTATCTATAAGTGTGGCGTCGGTGGAAGAGTATTTTATAATTAAGTCAATTTATTGAATTTGAACATGATAAGCATATAATTATTTGAGTCCAATTGAACAGTCGGAGATGTGTCATCTTGTGTTGTGGGTTGTGGATTTTTGTAATGTGAATTGTTAGGTGAATTTATATAAAATGTTGTGCCATGGTTAAAAAATACCCCAAAAATCATGTTCATTAAAAGGATAAAACCAAAGAAAAATTAAATAAAAAACTTTTTTTTTTTTGGGTTTAACGATCAAGGATGTTCAATTTAGTTTACATATATCTGAATTAATTCCTTTTTTCGATCCAGTCAAATGTAAGTCATTCACGTTAGAATTAAGATATTCACGAGAAATAAATCACTGATAACTTAATACTTAAAAGTAATCAAAATTTAAATTCAGAACGTGCGGATATTATAATAAGTAAAAGTATGATTACTAGTCAACTAGGTGACTAATTAGTTGGCTTAATAAATTTAATGCAGGGCTGTTTTGGTCATTGTGTAGCTATATTAAGCATATGCTTTAATTCTAGATTTTCATAATTCTGTCTGGGAGAAATAAGTGCAGAAGATCGCGAATATGACAATTTTGACAAAATTTCCCAACCCCTCCTAATTCCTAAACCCTTTCCACTATCTATAAATACACCGCCTTCCGTTACATTCTCTCTTCTTCTTCTTCTTCTCTTCTCTCTCTCTCTCTCTCTCTCTCTCTCTCTCTCTCTCTCGCAAAGTTTTCGAGCTCATTATTTTTTCAAGCTCTCCGGCCAGGGGGGCTGAAATTTTCCAAGCAGTAGCAGAAATCAGTAAGTTTTCTCTCTATTTCTCATGATTTTTCTATGCCCATCTCTATTTGTACATGTGTTTCTCTCTCTAAAACTTTCTCCAGAAGTCACTGTGTTCCTGAAATCCCAAGGAGACCAATATGATGTGCGTGCCTCATTTTGTTTCGATTTCACCCTGCATGTGCATTTATGAGATGAAATCTCACTCAAATCTAGATAAAAAATTAATAGTATGTGCACCTTATTTTCAAATCTGTTTTTTCACATTCATCCATACATTTTGTTCTCAATTTTCCGGCCGTCATGCACCGATCATCCTTAACGGCGATGATTGGCGAAAGTTTGAGCCGCGGAAATGTTCTTTCAAATTCAGATCAAACATGCACTTTTTTGCGGGCGATGTCGGTGGATAGCTCACTCCGATAATGTTCGACGTTTAACCGGAATTTGTCTTATTTTATTGTGTTCTAATAGCATTTAAGCGTCAAACGCTGCGTGTTATGAGGCGCAGGAGTCCAGGAACAAACGAAGAAGCGGTTGGTGTTCGTTCAAATCAGAGCCGTACTTCTCCCACGCGAGTCTAATGCGCGTGTTTTAATTGTTCCTGCTTTTTTTTTCTATACTCGCACTTGATGTGCTTGTCCAGTTACTTCCTCTTTCCCGTGAAAGGCCGATACGTGTGGTATCAGGAATGTGAGCCGTACACGTGGTCTGTATAAGGGGCCCATGTTTTGACTGGGGCAGAAGGGCACTTTTGACCCAACAGGCCCACAAAAGTACAAACCACTTAGATCCTTCACTGATGGAGAAGGGTCTGTCAAGCCCAGGAATTGACGGTTCAGATTTAATCGTGGGGATGTGAAAGCGTGTTCAGACTTCAGACCGACTAGACTGGTGTAACCGTTAAAGTGCCCGAGCCTGTACCGCCGCCCATGTACTGTCGCTTTTGCTGAAACGACCTATAACTTGAAAAACGGTCACGACAAGTCCTGATGGCGAGTGGTTTGGTGCCAACGTTGCATGCACATAACATAGCCTTACCAATCCACTAGCCCTGATGGCGAGTGGTTTGATTCCAAAGTTTTTTTTTTGTTATTTTGATAAAAAATTATTTATTTTTTTTCAAATGGTAAGAGTGTATATAATAACTTAAGTACACCTTAATTAATTTTATTATCAATTTGATTAAAGACAGGACATTTATATCGTGATTAGAGTATTTATTAGGAATAATTCTATCATTACCTGATCCTCATGTGGATGTTTAAGTTTATACTTCGTCAATATTATCACTCGAGATTAAAAAAAATTTACTTTCCAAGTAGCTAAATATTTGCAGAAAATCCTCCAATACATGGTTACTGATTTTCTCTAAAGATTTTATTTATCTAGATTTTGTTTTTTGGGCAAGTTAGAAATACTGAAAACAAGCACAAAAATTTTTCATAAAATAAAGGAAAATCGTAAAAGTACATTATTGGAATGCTTCATAAACTTAAAATAATCAAATTGATTAGATTGTATCCACACTCATTAATTACTTCTTTAGCTTGTAGTTTCCCTCTTTTTCGAGTAAGTATTGAATGTAACGATGATATGATATCACCAATTAATAATAAAACACCAAATAAAAAAAATGAATCCCACTTGAACTTACATGACAGAATAGTGAAGAGTTATTTACTTACATGACAGGTTAGTTATTGATTTTTGTGAGATCCATCTATTTATTTGTTTTATTATTATTGATTGATGATACTACATCACCTTGTCACGTGATATCATCGTTATAATGAATATTTTCTCCTCTTTTTCTTACCACTTCTATAGTGTTTGCGAATTAATAGAACATCTTCCGGTTACCTCCTCATAAATTGCAAATATCAAGTTTGGGTAGAGAATAAAATAAACCAGCTGTCAGTCGGCCTGTCCTGGACAAACCATGAATTCTTGTCATAAAAAAAATAAGAACTTGGATCCAGCACTGCTGTCTTTTGCTTTTTGCAAAACAAACGGCGTGATTCTCGACAAACTAGTCTCTTATTCGTTGAAAATCAAGATGCATTTCTACCTTTCCTTTGTTTAATAAATTCACTAATTTGTACTTTTGTATCAATATATACTAAAGTATTGTATCGATTAGTGGACTTATATGAATTATGATTCATATATAATGTTATGGTCTGTGTCTTAGGATTATATTCCAGTTCCAGTTCCAGATATGACTGGTGAACCCTCGTCTTTTTTTCGGTGTCTGTGCATAGGGGACTTAACAGTCGCTTTCTCACCGGTCCAAAGCGTGTAGTGACTCCTCGTCGTGCTTCCAATACCCAAATGTCCAACCTTCTCGATGATCGTCTCCTTAATCTGACACCTAATCTTTGTCTGTTTGCACTTTCTGTCGAACATTAAAATTTGTCCCAGCGTCATGTTTTCTCCTGTTCACACTTCGGTTTCACAAGTCAAGCCACACACTATCCAATTTTTCATTCTGTAATCTATAAAAAGTTTCTTAGCATACCCAAAAAATAAATCTATAATAAGGTTGTTATCGTTGTTAATTAATCTATCACATTATACATATCAAATCAATATATGTAGTTGGATTAGTGGGTTTGTTCCACCGTTTTTAACATACTCTATTGATCCAACTATTTACATCAATTTAATAATTTTTGGTAGATTATTAGACTTACACGTATTATTACCTTAAAATCATTCTTAATTCAGTAATTTGTAGGATACCATAGTTTATTGTATACATGTCACGTTTATCCATTTCTTCATGGTAACATATGTAGTTGTAATTACATTTGAACACAAGTTTTGGTTTGCTTGCTTCACTCCGGAAGCACGTTCATCTGATGAGCTTGCAGTGACAAAAATAATCCCTATGTTGCCACCTAGAGTTTTTGTGGCCGAAAGTTCATTGTTTCTTCAACCTACACATGGCTCTTTTTTGGTCGTGTATAATTGAATGTTTATCGTAGCCAGGTTGGTGTTAATCCCTTTCCAAATTGTAACGCTTATGATCTAAAACTCAATTACTCTAAATACATACCTGTTAACTTCGTCGGTTATATGCCAAATTCATGGATCTTGTTAAGAATTATTAATGTTAGTGTAGTTAGAAAACATTTTGCAGTACTTATATTTTTTTAATTTCTAAGATTTTGAACACTTCAGTAAAATGCATTTTTAAAATTTTATTTGACCAAATAACATGTTTATTTAATATGTCAACTAGGAGGAGCTGATAGCAATTCTTTTACAATCATGCAATCCCTGCGTTAGTTTTGAGACCATTTTGGGTGAAGGCTTTCTTTTTCTTCAGGTACTGGACACAATCCGGAGAAATTTGTTTTATTGTTTGTAACCGCCATTGTTTTTACCAAATCAGTTTACATCACATGAATCATTCCTACTTATTCCATAAATTAATTAATCATTTGTTAAAGTGATGCTTTCATATCCATGGCATTTTTCTGTCATAGGTTGATTGAATTTACTACAAGGAAAATCGCTACCGACTTCTTATTTTGGGTCACTTTTTGGACGATTCTTTCTATTCTTATCACATTAATTACAAGAAGTAATACGCTATTTATTTTCCGTCTTTTTGTTGAAAACATGGTTTTGGTCTAAATGGCATTCGATTTTTACTGCAAGATCAAAATATTTGCTTTTTATTAGTTATTACCACAAGGGACATCAATACCGCAGATAGAAGTACCAATGGAATGAAAATTTCTAAATATGTTCTATTCTAACAGATGCATAAGTCGAAGTTACAGAAACTTACTTTGTGGTGCTATATCAAGAAATAAGTGTCGGTCGTAAGTTTTTTGGAGACAATTGCAATCATTGGTGGTGAAATTATAAAAAAATTGCACGATTTACTTTGTGATAGGCCAAAAAAAAAAATGAAAAATAACCTTTCAGTTTCATAGTTTAACCCTTTTGACATGTAACACTCTTTTTTGGTGGTGATGATCATAGTAATGTCCTAAAAACTATATTTCGTTGATCTTAAAGACTATTCTTTTTATCAACTTTTTGCTCTTGATCATGAAATGTCCTTTCTTCTGTTAATAAGCATGTACTTCTGAACTCCCCAATGCTCTTGCTACTTCTAATCGGCCTATGCAAATATTTTACTCCTGAAATGTTCCAAGGTCTTCAGTCATGTGCAGGAAAATTCAAGTTATCTGAGTTAAGCTAAATCAGTTAATTGAAACCCTACTGAAAACTTTCCATGTTTACCACGTAATGTCGAGTCATCGAATTTGATTTATAAGATATTTAAATGTCCATTTGCTGTCTTCAATTGTTTTACATGTACTTGCATGCACATCAAATCTTGTTTTGCAATTGACATTTCTGAGTAATTTAACTATTTTCTTCCCGAGAGAATCTAAGGCAAAGATTTACACACACTTGTAATGTGCACACACTTGTAATGTATGGACCATAATGCTTTTCAAGATTCATGGACAATAATGTAATCCCTTTGCTATGCTGTGAAAATGACAATGCTGAATTGCCATCGGTTGCTTATATTATTGATTGGATTAGCAACAAATAAACCCAATCTCTCTCCCTCTGTGCATGTATGAGTTTACCAGAGAGTGAAATTTTGAAGTGCCCAGAAAAGCCTTCTATTTTTTTTCCTGGTAATTGAGTGTTTCATGTTTGAGACAAAAACTTCTATGCACTCATACTTCCGTGCTATGGCATTGACTCATCAACTAAGTAATTGTCTTCAACGATTCGCAACAAATGCAAGTGATTCTCGACACAGAGACTCATAAATTATGGTAAAAACAGTTGTCCTTTGCAAAATTTGAAACTTCTCAGCTTCAGATCTCGTTCGATCAAGTTGAATATCAGCACATGAATTTTTTTATGCTGAAATTTGATCAATTTAAACCTAGAGTGTCACTAAAAAGTTATTTTCTGCTATTTTAACCTCCTAGATGATATGAAGCAACTGACTGGATGTGAGACAAAAGAGGGCCTCAAATACTTACAAATAACAAACGGCTCTTACGCTCTCACCATCCTTGCAGATTAATGCTCAGAATAAACTCAGGTTGTTGACTTGGCCAAAAGAAAAGTATCTCGGCTGCCACTTAATTAGTGATGTTCTGACGGGAGTATCACGAAGGATTCATTGTTTCAAGCTCTTTCTTTTGCCTTACCCACTTGTTTTACAATACGTATTAAAGTTTTGACAAACCCACTTTATCGGTAGTGTGGGCTGTGTGCCATAGGTGTTTTGCTGAGTAGTGATGTTGACATCTAATATTCTTGTTTGCGTCTTCGCTTACATATGTTTTTTTGCCAAAGTTCTAAACAACTCTGATTTTATTGCAGGTGATCAAGTCACACAAGAATTGCTGTTTTGTGGACTTCAGCTCCTATGCAAAACATTGAAGCAATGTATTTTCTCTCTCTATCTCCTCCATAGACTCTAAATATATAGTGTATTTTAGGAAAATTGATTTTATCCCAAGATTCTGAATGCCATGGAAGGATCATTAATGGAGTTTATCATTATTCATTGGATATTCGAAAGTTTATCCCTTCTCATCCCATCAGTGAAATTGTGTGGACTTATCTTATTTTCGATTTCATTAGCCAAATAAAAAAAAGGGGAGAGAGAAAGGAGAGCTTATATTTTTTGTTTGTTGATTTCTGATAGATGATTAGGGAAAGAATTTCTAAGCTCTACCAGGCAATGGGTTTTCAGAGATGGCTTGCCAAGACGCACGATATTGAGTCCATCTCGAAGGCAAGACATGATAAGAGCAATGGTGATCACACATCTGCAAACCTGTGTGGTCATTACCTTGATCTCAATGCTGCTAGTGCAAATTATAATACTTGGTTGGTGAGTTTTGATAATTTTATAGTACAAGATTATATGGTTTGTAACTTCTTTTACATGCATGTCATTCACACATATGCCCCTCACGCACACACAGTATGCATCCTATCTCAAGGTAATTGGGAAAATGAAGAAAAAAAAAAGAATCGGAAATCTTTGAATTTAGTTTTGAGTTTAATAAACATTATTAAGCTCAATTAACTTAATTTGTTTTTTTTTTCAGAATGAACATCCTTGTGCACTTGGCTCATTCAAAGAAATGATAAGTGATGTTAAAGGGAAGCGAATCGTTGTGTTTCTAGATTATGATGGCACTCTCTCACCAATTGTAAATGATCCTGACCGTGCTTTCATGTCCACTCAGGTAATTAATTAGAATCTCATCTTTTTAATGTCCCTGCACATATTACAAAGTTTGACCTGCACCCCATCTATGCTGTCATTTTTAAAAGGCTACCATACCCCCACCAGCCGCTTAGGAAGTAAATATACTACTTGCTAGACCACCGTCCTCTAAAAACTTAAATTGTTAGAGAGGATCGTGATAAAAGTATTTGTCTAATATAAGTTCCCATGTTGTTGATCACACTTTGAAAAAATATGTAGATGCGTTTGGCTGTTCGTGAAGTTGCTAGACACTTTCCGACAGCTATAATAAGTGGCAGGAGCCGAGACAAGGTAAAGCGAATATGTTCATTGTCTAGTTCTATGTATCGCCATTTGCGAAAGGAGTCATTTGCCCCCCTTCATGACTCAAATATGAAAACGTCCCTCTCTTTTCATGTATACTGTATTTTCAGGTGTATGAATTTGTTAAACTAGATGAAGTATATTATGCTGGCTCCCATGGGATGGATATAATGGGACCACCGCTGCAACTGAAGTCTTATGATGGCAAGTACCAAAACAAAGCCCTTGATACCAAGGTTACTATGCCTGAAATCATCTGTAAAAACTAATTGATGGTTGGTTTGATTCGAGTACATTCATCGAAGAGAAACTGAAATTTCAGCTATCCAATGCGTTCCAATTTTTCGTATAAAATCTAGACATTAATTTATTTTCTAGTATGTTAACACTGTCGCTTAAAATCTTGCAGGGCAATGAGTTTACCATCTTCCAACCTGCTCAGGATTTTCTGCCTGCAATTAAAAAGGTATTTGACCTTTTGTCCGTAGTGTATGAAAGGTTTACTTGATATTCTAGCATCAATCCTTCAACCCCTATATATATTCTCAAAAATGCAAAAGAAAGGTGGCGCAGTTGCAAATACGCCATTTAACAAGCTTTTTTGGTTGGGAATTATGACTTTGTGAGCTATTCGGCCTTGAAGTTGCTTCTTTGTTATTCATTTTTCCAGTACAAATGGAATTAAAACTTTTCTGTAATAATAATAATCAATTTCTTCTTGAACTCTTCATGTCCTAATCCCATACACGGTTGGTATCAGATGTTAAAGGAATTGGAAGAGAGAACCCGTAACATACAAGGTGTAATGCTAGAGGACAACCAGTTCTGTATCTCTGTCCATTACCGGCATGTACAGGAAGAGGTAAATCAAAAAAGTTCATTTTGTCATTCTTGTTTTCAGTCTAAGTCAAAAAAAATTATAGCGAAGTTGATCCTTATTAATGTCCAGGATTATGGCACATTAGAAGAGAGGATACAGTCAATACTTACCAAGTTTCCTCGCTTTCACATGACAAGGGGTAAAAAGGTTTTGGAAATTAGGCCATCCATAGAGTGGAACAAAGGTCATGCCTTGGAATATCTACTCGACACTCTAGGGTTTGCCAACTCCACTAACGTTCTTCCATTGTATATTGGAGATGATCGAACCGACGAAGACGCTTTCAAGGTACGAGTCCAAAGTCAATGGAACCCAAGTCGGTACCATTCTGAAAAAAATTAAGAAAAACGACAATTCAATTGGATCGAAGTTATGGATCAATGGGTATTATTAGCTTCGATTCTAATCAATCTCATTGCATCATAACTTGATGCATTTTGAGTCATAACTTTTTTCCTCTACTCAAATATGGACAATATATATAGTTTGGTCAAGAGGCTTGGTGATGTTCAGCAAACTAATACTAATTAGAAAACTGTTATTTTTATAACAAGTGCAGGTTTTAAGAAAGAGAGGAGAAGGGTACCCAATTATTGTATCCTCCACCCCAAGGGACACCATGGCTTCATATTCTCTACGAGACCCATCAGAAGTATTTTCTTTCCTAATACGTCTGGCAAGATGGGGATCAGAAACCTCTTCTCAGTAGGTTATGTGTTCCAGACTTGATTTTTCTATTACTACTGGATCTTGGTCTTGCACATACATCGGTAGAGAAAAGTTACAGAGATAGGTACAGGAGGAGATAATAGCCAGGATTATTCTGGCATTATCAATTAATTATCTGGCGTTTTTTTATATACGCCCGCCATTATGCTTTTTTCCCATATAAATGACAGTCTATGCAGTGACAATATTTTTCCAGTTGGAATATAATTTATGATTTTGTATTTTTCCCAAAATATTATGTAATGCCAACAAATTGACATGCATGTATGGAATCGGCTAGTGTAAATGTTAATAAAGATTGAAATACTTTTAACATCTCGAAAACAGTTCGAGAAGATAAAGTTAAATTTTCTTAACAGCCAAGCAAAATGTTGATTGTCATACTTATTCCCCCCCGCCCCCCGCCCCCCACTCCTCAGCACCAAAATAGTCGTTTTCTTATCTTTTCATTAGGGTATTCACATTTTGATTAACCACCATATTTTTTATAATCGATCATGATCTGACTTAAATAATTATAATTTTATCATACAAAATAATAAATAATAGTAACCGATAGTACCAACAGTTTTGGTTTTCCAAGTTATTTCTCTCTCACTATTATGGGTAAGATGGAATTTGAGAAAGTATTCAAATTCGACTGCAGAATCAGCGCCTGATGGCTCGATGTTGAAAGACACATGTCATTAATTGCAAAAAACAAATCTTTTACTTTTATCGCCGTGAATCATTAATCCCAACAGAGATTTCGTCTGACATGGACAGGCATATGTTCAGTGTTCACCAACTGGTTCAAGTCCCACGCATATATATGCATTGACATTATGTTACGGTGTCACATCAGTTCAATATAAAATTAAATGTATATATATAAATTCTTAAATACATTTTTTTTCTAAGTTAATTTTCAAGAAAAAGTTACATCTATAAGTTTATATAATTTATATCAGAGTTAACTATCATATCAACTATGGAATCGAACCGAGCATGAGATGCGACTCTCTTCAAAAGAGGCGACCTAGGAAGAGTTGTTTTGAGAAAATAGACAGATTGTGTGTATGAGCCTATTATTATCTCATTGAATATTGATACTTGAGTAGAGCTAAAATGTGGTGAAATTTTGTAATCTCATATTAAAAAAATATAAAACTAAATACACATTTCCCTTACAAGACGATTTTAGGGGAAGTTCTACCCATTACTTCATAACAATAACACATTCAAGGGAATAAAGTCTTCATAATCCAGCATTTCAAAAACTGTATGTCGTTAACGTTTTGTGACTGAGGGTGAGGATAATGTATCAGGCCCACCTCATTCATTGGATGGACTTGTCCAAAGCTGTGTGAAAAGTCCAACTTTGGGTCCAGTCTTCTTATTTGTGGCCCAATCTAATGGTAAACTTGCCTTGGTGCAGCTCTAGGCCCCACCATCCAATAATAAGACAGATCCCACATGAATAATTATTACACGACATACATAGATGAATAATTATTTATTTATGTGGGATCTACTTACCTACTTGCTATTTTATTATTGAACAATTACACTACATTATCGACATGGCATAACTGTGACACCCAGCATTTTATCCCGTTCGAACCCCCGCGGCATCCACATGCAAAGTTTGATTCCACTTGTCCCTCTCTTTGAGAATTTTATTATGTCGTCTTTTGGACTTTTCTTTATTTCTTTGTGAATATCTTGTCGTCTGTTATAAATACAAAACTTTACGATAGATTTATGATACTTCCCACTTTTTGCAAAACTTTTCGTTTTTGTCCTCCTTAGGTAAACAGTGGAATGATCGAGTTCTTACACGGGGATCTTTCATGCAGTTTGGCTTATTCTCTGTGAATGTATATGAAGCAGGAGGACAGTTATTCTCGTTGGGTCCTATTACGGTTTCGAAATATATTTTTTTTATATCACATCTTCACTTTATATTCAATAAAAATGTATCACGTCTAAAATTTATTATTTTGTTATTTTTTTAATTAACTGTTGTAAACCATTTAAATCAAAATCAACGATTCTTGATCAATTTGGGTACAATACCGTAACCTTATCCTTTCTCCTTAAAGGTCTCTAATATGATTCTAATCTGTCAGGTATTTGTAAGATTATCTATTTCGGATTAAATTCTATTTCTCTTTATTTTTTCTTAGGACTTATATTTTACTATTCTTTTGAGGGATTCATTCGGACTTCATTGTAATAGTGATCATATACTATAATTTTTCTGTCCTGATCCACCCAGAATGTTACTATCTTCGTGATAGAGATACATCTTCCTTTGACCATTTCTGGGGTTTGAATCAAGAGAGAATTTTGGCCATGGCTGCTGATAATTACCACTTTAAATCAAGGGTGGTCATCACTTGTCCCATAGGAATAGCTTGGATTTCAACCAAGTCAACATTTTCACTGGAATTTAATCCTACTGTATTTACACATAGAACCCATGAAATATTCATATTTATGATATGCCTCACTTACTGGGACTAGTCTTTATTTCATAGCATCGGCATTACAATTACAGAATCCAAATTTACTATTTTTTTATGAATGTAGCAATGGTGACATGGTACTACTGTTACAATCTGCATTAGTGAATTTCTGTAATAGTTTGAGATAACCGTACCACGGTAGAAAATGTGTCAATGCACGTCTCTTCAGTATTTAATGACTTTTCCAGTGCATTTATTGAGTTATACCGAGCACTCATTGTATTGACACTAAACATTTAGTTTGCGTGCCCTCAAGAAATCCACGTCAATAAGGGCGCTTTTATCCGAGTTTCTTAAGATTCGAGATATATTCTAATGTAACTTGTCTACAGAATCAATCATTTCTCTGTGACTTGTTGCGTCAAGATGGATCCACATCTTTGTTTGACGTTAAATGCTCAACCCCGGGATGCACCTATTTTCCTTCACGTGCTGGGGCATGTCCCTCCAGGTTTTGTCCTCGTGGCCTGTCAATTCTCTCGGTGTTTTACTGTTTGTGTCCATGTGTCATACGAGAATCGTTTTGTATCCCGTTACATTCAATATTTTCTCCTTCATCAGAATGGTTTTCTTTCGATTGGCACATAAATATTGAATTGGTCTTGATTGCAATAGAATCAACCCAAGTCAGCGAAAACGTTGGGTTGGGAATAAAGCCACAACCACCTTTATTCCAAGTCTTTATTTCCCCCAAAAAGTGTTCTTTTTTTTTTTTTACCAGTCCTTGTTCTTGAAGTGGTTTGATGACTCTTGAACCGTGTCATGTTTGTAGGATTGCATTAATGCTAGCTAGTTGGTCCTAGATTTTAATATGTTTTGGCTGCTTCTCAGATTCATTATGGCATTGATTCTCAGATGAAGCTATGGTTTATTGGTCCCTGAGGGTCCAATAAAGGGTAAATTTTAATTCAAGAATATAGTCAAAAAACACAAGCAATCACTTCTTCTCATTGAATATCATGCTAGTATATTCTTTGTAGAAATCTTAGTTTATTTCCACAATCAGTTGTAACTTTCACTCTCACCGGTAGTTGATTAGGGTCGGGCCTAAACTTTGGCCCTCACCGTGATGAAGCAATTGACTATTATGCCATCTATCAACTGTACAATTTAATTTCTCTAAACTAAATTGATGAAATCACTTGGATAGGAAGGATTTATAGTGCAATGCACGGAATTCGCACGTATCCCTTTTCTGGTCCGTCATCCTTACCCTTTTTTTTTTTTTTTCCTATTGTCATCATACCATTAGAAAAGAGAGAAAATAATGAAAAGTTAGTATGACAAAATAATTATGAAAAATTAGGGAGGTAAAACTATGTTTTTAAAAAATTTTAAATTAGTAACTGATTTTTTAAAAGACTTAAATTGAGTAATGGTAAAGTAGTGGTATAGATGGGTAGTTATATGAGAGATGTGTTAGAATATAATTGATCAAAATTATTTATGATAATTAAATAATTAAAAATGTAACACCTACAAATATATCATTTTTTGTAGTTGGTTAAAGTATAACGAACGCATGAAAAACACGTGATTCTAATGCCGTAAGTATTATAATAATGTTTTCTTTATGATTGAATAACTTATGTAATTGTTAGAATTTAAGTCACGACAACTAAACTGATCACCGATCGTCATATTTGCTCTTATCACAACAGCCATTCAAAATGTAACGCCTAAAAATATATCATTTTCATAGTTAGACAATATATAACACATGAAGAACACGTGATTCTAACATCATAACTATTATAATAATGTTTACTTTACGATTGAGTAATGCATACAATTGTTAGTATTTCAAGTCACGACAGCTAAATCGATCGTTGATTGTCATATTTGCTGACATCACATCAGCCGTTCAAAGTGTAACTTCTAAAGATATATCTTTTTCATAGTTAGGAGTATTGATGATCAATCATAAAGTTACCTCAAAACAATTATAATTTTATCTTTAAAAGGTGTAACTTGACTTCAAAAAATCGTATTTTTTAATATAGTACTAATTTTTTTTTTGGGTATTGTAAAATTACCCTTAAACCAATCGTCAATTATGCTATAAGGTGACAAATATTAGTGTGTTGTTTTGTATTCATTATTTTTGTGTTTTATTTGGTAGAACCTGGGAGGTTAAAAAAACACTACAATGACATTTGTGACTACCAATCATTTATTTCCCAAATATATTTCATAGAAATTAAAAACATAAATACTGCAAAACACCTATCTTTTGCAGATGCCAGGCTTGCACAGATAAATTCAATATTTATCATTGGTTGCAACAACAATATTTAAAAATAATTTTTTAATATTATATTTTTGGTTTAGTGAAAATATACTGCGTGTAAAATTATTTTAATTTAATATCTTCATATTTAATAATATAAATAAATTAATCAAAAAAATTATAGCCCTAAATCATATAATATTTTTTTGGTCAAATATTATTATAAGAGAGGAGAACAATGAGATTCGAACTCGCGATCTTAAATCCTTATTTGGTAAAGTGGAAAATAGGGTGTAAGGAAAATAGGATGAAACGAAAAAGTTTACAGCATTTGGTTGATGGGGAAAATAGGATGGAAAGGAAAGTTGGAAGAATTCTCCTTCCTCTTTGCTCACTAAATTTGGGTAAAAAATAAAAGGAGAAAGAGAGAGGTTTTTAGGCTATTTATAGTGATTTTATTTTTTTGTCCTTTATTTATTTTTTATCTATCAAACACATGCATGAAAGTTTCATGAAAGAAGAAGACAACTTGTAGAGGAACTAGTTCAATAAGCATGCTACAGACCCCTTGTCTCTCTTTAATTTTAACAAACTCACAAAATAAATTGTGACCGAAAAAATTATTTTGTTAAAAAAAAAAATTGAAGTATGTTATTTCGATATAAAAAATTTATCTCCTATCTCCTAGCAATGATGTTACTTTAAAAAATTTATTTGCTATAGAAAATTTGGTTTTCATATGTAAGAGAATAATGATAAATTAAGTCTATACATATTTTTTTTTCTCTAATTTCAAATAATAAAAAATTATGTATTCATTATACCAAAGAAAAAGAAAAAAAAAGTGTTTTTTCTTCCACAAATAATAAAAACCCCTATTCTTCATATATTTACATCCCTTTCACTTTTTTATTCCTGCTACCAAACAAACTATTAGATCCAACAACGATAACGATGAGGATTAAACCAACCGTTAATCTAGAAAAGGCGGCATTCACATCATTCATACCTACATAGGTGGGGCCCGGTATTCTATGGGGTTAATGATAGAGTCTTACCAGGATAATCTCTCCCAACCGTCAGATCATAAGAAATTATTTTTCAGCCGTCAAAATGAAGGTTCTGGGATTTCCTTTTCCTAGCCGGGGACGTGTATTCAACAAAGCACATATATCGTTCACGTGAATCTGACCTTCCACGCACACGTTCCCGAGCCCATTAGTTTCTGTGCAAATCAAATTTCACTCTCTCTATAGGCGCGTGAATTAAACTCCACTCGAATCCCTCCAATGGAATTTGTTTTTAATAGTTTTTTAGTAGGTCTGGTAATTTTTTTTTGTAAAATTAATAAGTTTGGATTTTGTCTTTTTTTTTTTCAATGGTAAAGATACGATCAATTAGACCCATCAAATTGACTATAATTTTTTTCATGACATGAATATAATTTATTTACCCTTGACTATGAATGATAATTATAAAGATTGGGTCTAAATTAAACTAATTTCAATAATATGTAATTATTTGATTTTAAAATAGGACACAATTTTTCAATAATTTTAACTTTCAAGTGTGTAAATTCTTGATTGAAATTGTTTGTATTATAATTTTTTTAATTTTACTTAACAATAAATTATCTATCATTCATTTAAGTGAGGCTCATTACATATAAATAAATGTTAAATTATTTATCAATTAATTAAATTCAATAAATGTGTAATAAATATAATCCAACGATGTGTTTTGCACGAGAAAAAAAAAAGTAGTTGAAAAATATGGGGAAAAGTGATTTTTTTCTTTGTTTGATTGAGTAAGGAAAATAGAGAAAAAAGAAAATGGGAGAAAGAATGAATCACCTCTGTCGGCTAATTTCAATCTCCCCAAACTCGGGCAGAAAATTGGAGAGAGAAAGTTGACATAATAACAACCGTGGTGAAAGAACAAATATATGTGGGATCCACTACTTTTTGTTCGATCCAACAGAAGATAATATATGGTTGAATCCACGGGCACAAATTTTACTTTTTGATAATTTGAGGGTATTTAACAAATAATATTTCTTTTTAAATTTTTTTATACAAACTAAAATAATATTAAATTCATTTATCTTTTCCTCCCTCCTATCAAACAAGAAATGAAAAAAAAATATATTTTCATCCTCTAAGAATGAAAATTTAATTCCTCTTACTTTAAAATCTTTCCCATTTTTCAACCGTTTTATCAAACATGATCATAAATTTATGGTAAAAGGCTGTGATGGGTAATTTACAAGCGCATTGTGGGAGCGTGGGGATGCGTTCTGATTTGTGTATATACGTGTGGGAACCATGATGGATTAAACAAATATTTGCTTGGCTGAAGGAAGATTCCAGAAGAATGTGGAAGCCCATTTGCAGAACCCGGATGGGGGGTGATTAAGACTTAATCGCTGTCATTGTAATACCGCATTCCACGGTTAATTGCTGATGGGATGTACTAATCAGCCCTTCATTTAGATGTGATAAGAAAACCATTTACCGGGTTTAAGGTCGGAGATCAACAATGTAAGATCGAATAAGAAGTTCTAGAAATGGTGTGTTACCCCCCTTAATCCTCCTATCGAAAGTTCTTGTTATGAGACAATTTGATTTGGTTATATTATAAATAACCATTGAAACTTACACTGACTTTGCAAAATGACTTGAAACTCAGCTTTTCAAGGTTTTTTTTTGGTATGTCATGTATAATTAGATTCATATAATATATAATTAAGCTTGTATCGAAATATTCTCATAAAATAAATTATGAATTAATATTTGAGCTTAATATTAAACTAATACCTAATAATTTTGTCTTAAATTACAAATCAATTCAAGCGTTGGCCATCCTAATTGGGATAGAGAAAGTTTAATTTTAATTCATTGCTCTTTCTTCTTTAGAAAAAGAAAAAGAAAAAGAAAAAGATTAAAATATTACAAAATAATAAATTTTATTTCAAAGAAATAATAAATTTTTCTCAAAAAATAAGTATACTTCAAAATTTAATACATTTTACCTAAAAAAAAAATATAAATACGTAACAAATAATAAATAACCCGATCCTGAATTTTTTTCCTGGATATCGTATTGCAACCCGGGTAAGCATAGGGTTAAAAATGGAAAAGTGAAGAAGAAGCCGGGGGGGAAAGATCACACTACCCGTTTAGCCGCGTGAGTGCAGTAGTTCCATTACAGGCTAGAGGTCCATTAAAAAGGGGAAGAATACGAATATATAATAATTTAATTAATTATCTTTTGCTAAGAACCAATTGCATGGCTAAATTATTATATTTGTTTGCAATTCTTCTAGTGCCCCATAATTACATCTCAAATTGACAGACGTGGCATTTGAGTTGTCCATATATTGCATGTCACATTTGTGAATTTAAAATAAGAGAGCATTATCTTCTATTTCATATGGTCAACTTGGCTAAATGCTGGTGAACTTAGTCGTAAAATTAGAAAAAATCAACTGCCCTGTTTGGATAAGTTTTTAGAGAGGGATTAGATTGGATTGGATTTATGAAATCCTTCTAAACTCAATCATTAGATTTTATTCATGAGATTGAACAATATGTTTACATTCAATCTCATGTTTGATAAGTGATATAAATACATGTATGACCTACAAATTAATCACAAAATATTTACTATAAATTTTGACTAAAAAAAGAAAGGACGAAGGGCAACCATGCATGGAACTTCTGGATTGTGTCTCCAGAGATAGTTGAACGAGTAATTCATCAATACTAAACCCACCTAAACTCACTCCCTTGGATTTGATGAATCCATATACGTGTTTTGGGGGCGGAACTACTTATAAAACAACTGCCCCCCACTGAAATTTGAAGAATAGTCTATATACATATTCATAGATTCCTAATTGCAATTAATTTATTATATTGTCCCCCCAAGTTCTTGAAAACTTGTAGAGTGACCCTAGCCTTTTTTTTATTTTTGATAAATTAGTGGTCCACTCACTCTCTTAATCTACTACAAAATATATTTTAGAAATGGTAAAATATACTAACCCAAAAATATCTAGGCCTTTCCAAAAAAATCAATTTCTTAAAAAGATTAGAAAAATATTAGGACATATTATCATAAAATTAATCAATTTTAGACGATTCTTAAGATTTGCAACCACGATTGACTTGAAAATGTAATATGAAAAAAATTAGTCATTGATTCATATTTTATTGAAGTTGAATTGATACTAAGTTTGATTTTCATACAGTAGTTAAGTTTTGATTTTTTATATTTCAATTGCAGAATTTCCTTATGAAACTTAATTCGATCCTCATTAATGGAGATTTGGGAAGATTTTTTTATATCAATTGATTAAATTTTTCTCTCATATTTTTGTCATTCTAAGATAAAATTTTAGCTCGATTCTATCAAAAATCTATATGATAATGTAGTTTACAATTCAAATCTCAAAAAGATAAATAAAATGACTTTTGCTATTCGCAGTTGAGATTCCTTTAAATTTTACTGTAAAATTAATCTCACGGCTAATATTAACAACCTAAATTTAATAGAAAAAATAGGTCTCTAAGGGTGTATTTGGAGTGATTTTTTAAAAATACTTTTAGAATAAGTTTTCATAAATACTTTAAAAAAAATAGTGTTTGAAACGGTCCTACCACCACCATCACTATTGCCGCTGCCGCCACTACCATCATCGCTGTCGTCGCCTCCACCACCACCATAGTTGTTACTGGCACCACCGCTGCCGTCGCCCTTACCCCACCACAGCAACCACAATTATTGTCACTCACCACAACCATCACTGTATCTTATCACCACCGCTGCCGCCCACCACCTCTCACCCTCACTGTAAATTGATACTTAAATTTTTTTATCTCTTTTTTATGTTTGTGATTTAATTTTGGATATGAATACAAATATGTTTATTATTTATCATTCTTTATTACTTTGTACTTTCAAGCATAAATAATAATTAATTATACAATATTTCGTAAATAAGTGTGCCCATCCAAAAAATTGTTACACCATCTTGTGATTTACCCAAAGATATATCCATCACAAACCTACTTTTGTTTTTAGGGTCTGCTGCATAAACCTCCTTGGATCCACCCTAAACTCCAAAAGGGTGTTCTTGGACATAAAGATTAGATAGTGGGGTCTACTTGATTAGATGGATAACGAACATCAAATAATCTTACCTATTCAAGTCACGACATTAAAGTGAAGCCCTCTATTAAGGTAAGTCAAAAAGTACCTTATCAAAGAAAACTAAAATCAGCATTGCCCATGACGACCAAAAAGTCAAAAGTAACTTATTTTCCACAGTTAGATTTTCACCGTAAAGACCTATCTGAGCACACGACCCGGACTAAAATGGTAAATAGAAAATCAGATTAAGGGTGTTTTGGGTATCTGATTTTAAGCAAAGAAAAGGACAAAAGAGTGGCACCTTCGCAATTTTCTAATCTTTCAAGGGCAACTACAAAGCAATGGGCTAGATTATACGGTGTCTAACGGCGATAAGCGATTGGTAGACAATTAAATAATACCAGAAAAAACGGACACAGAGAGAGATAGAGAGATAGGCGTCTATATAAACAGGCGGCGGCGTGCATCGGAAACAGGAGTTCAGACAATGAGCTGAGTTTGACGGTGGGGTTGATAGCCTACCGATTTGAATCATTGAAACCAGGTCATCGGAGAGTTAAAAGTTCGGTGATCGGAGATTTGCTGGTGAGGCTGACCGAGATAGGAAGCTGTGTGTTTGATGATATTTTGTCGCTGTTGTGTAGAGAGAGAAAGTTGAAAAAGTTTTGCTGCAAAAATGAACGGGAATGGATACAGCAGTGCTGAAGCAGAGTACATCCGGAAGCATCACAGGCGCGAGCCAGCCGAGAATCAATGCAGTTCGGCTATCCGCAAGCATATCAAAGCTCCTGTGCATCTCGTAAAGCCTCTTTCACTCTCTTCCTCTTTCTTTCTGTTTATATTGTTATTTTATATGTATATTTGTATATTTTTATTTGTGTGCGATTTGTGTTTTCCACTTTCTGAATTGATTGTTTGAAATGTGAAATTTGGATGAGATTTGATTGTGTTTGATGAAATTTCTGAAATATCTTTTTTAGATTTGCGAATTTTGAATGATTTTACTGGTTCGGTCTTGTGACGTTGAATGTCTTTTTGAATTTCGGTAAGTTTTATCTGTATTGTTTTCCTTTGTTTCGGTGACTTCAACTAAATCTAACAATTTTTTTCTTCCGTGTATATATTATTTGGATTTAGATAATCCTTTTGTTTAAGAAAATTTAGGGAAGGGAAGATAAGAATAATCTGAAGCTTATGCTTTATACTTTCTAATTTCCAGATATAGCCAAAGTCGAATTACGGTTAGCTCACTGGAGCCATTCGATTTCTCGCCTTTCAAATGTTTCTGAGTTTGAGTTCAAATTTTGGTTGGAACTTGAATCCATTCTCTGTGACTAGACTGAGCAAATGTTGGGAATTAAATGTTGCTGTAATCAGTCCTTAAATTCCCTTACTGCATTCTAGAGTTGTGTAACCCTGCCAAATCCTATGTTTTTTCTTGAGGTTAGGATATTAGAGTAGGTGACAAATTTGGAAGGTGATGTGATTCTGTTTGTTGGGGTGGAGAAATTTCCATAATTTGGAAATGGAAATAAAGATGAATAATTAAGTTTTCTTACTTTTGTGACAAAGAATGTGAAATAGCGACAGTTTGATCTTATGCTTGTCACTTCTCTCCTCTTTTTTTTTTTGGCCTGGATGCACCTAGGTGTATAAAAACCTCCCTCGTGAAATTTTGTGCTTGAACATTCTTTTGTGTAAATGTACTCATTTGTTTATTTGGACACTGGTTTGAATATTTGTTTTTAAGCTTGTTCTAATTAGTTCTGATCATGGGCTCTTACAACTTTTTATTAGGTTTGGTCTTTGGTGAGGAGGTTTGATCAGCCACAGAAGTACAAGCCATTTGTGAGCAGATGTGTTGTGCAAGGAAATCTTGAGATTGGGAGCCTAAGAGAAGTTGATGTCAAGTCAGGCCTTCCGGCCACTACGAGCACAGAAAGGTTGGAACTTCTTGACGATGAAGAGCACATTCTCAGCATCAGAATCATTGGTGGGGATCACAGACTCAGGGTACGAAATTATTTTGTTGTCTGTTCTACCCTAGTTGCTCATCCCCCCCCAAAACAAAAAAAACAAAAACAAAAAAAAGAGAGAAGAAAAGAGGACCACTAGTTTGATTTTCATTCCTTCAAACAATTTAAATATCTAGATTGCAATGTGCATAGCATGGGTTTCTTAGAAGTGGCCATTGCATGGTGTAGTGGTAATAGTTATGGATTATCTACCATGAGGTTGCGGGTTCACATTTTGTGCAAATTTATGCCAAAGATTAGGTGTATACCTAGCCTATAGGAATAATTCCTAGCACTCTTGATTGTCTTCATAACATGGGTTGTTCCGAATTGACTATCAAGTGGTAGCAGAAGTCATAATGATCTTATTTTCAGGCATAATGTTTGCATTCTGAGCAGGTCCTGAAATTACGAAGGCATTGATGCCTGCATGATGTAGTAACTATTGTGGTCACTTTAACATGCCTCGTATACGTAAATGTATATGTGTTCTGAATAGTCGACCAACAACAGTCTTACGATGGATGTATTTGGACCAGATTATCATCCTAAATCCTGCTTATTTTTGTGTATTGTCTGCTTAAGGGATCTGACTTCTTGTTATTCTAATATCTGAATTTTGTTGTTTTGTACCCTGTATTTCTGCACTTTGATGCAGGGATAATGAAACTGTTCTCCCCTCGATGATGCCTTGTGTAGTTCCTTCTTTATGAGATACTCTAGGCCAAATTTAAGGTCCTTCAGTTTGGCTTACCACAACTTCTCACATGATGTTACATGCTGAAAGTGTCTTAAGTTCTCAATTTCTCTATGAGACACATGCACACCCATTGCCATCTTTACATTGCTAGAGAAGGAGTGGGTTTTGGGGTACTATTTTTTACTCTTGACCAGGAAAAAAGGGGCTGCAATGATACGATTCATTGTTGCGTGGGACTGAACATTTGGGTTGCTCGGTTCAGATTTGAACTGAAAGTAGCTTGTGCTGGTTGGCCAAATCTGCATATATCATGCCATTTTTACAAGTCTGAGGGTCAATCATTCTTTAGACAAAGTTTGTTGTCTGACCACTGCTTCATTAGTGTTCCGCCATCATCTAAATCAATCTAAACCAGCTCTATAGTTTTTTTCAACCATTTTTTTTTCCTCTCAGAATTACTCTTCAATCATTTCCCTCCATCCAGAGGTCATTGAAGGAAGACCAGGGACTCTAGTGATTGAATCGTATATAGTAGATGTGCCTGAAGGGAACACCCAGGATGAGACCCGCTACTTCATTGAAGCATTGATCAAATGCAATCTCAAATCTCTTGCTGACGTTTCAGAGAGGCTTGCTGTTCAAGATAGGACTGAGCCAATTGATCGGATCTAGAAGTGGGGCTGGGCGGTTATGGTGGAGGCTGCCTTACCATGGATGAAGTTTCTTCCAAGCCTTTTGACATTCGGAAGCTTTTGGGACGGACTGGTAGTAGCTGTCTTTCATCTTGCATCCTCCTTTTTACTTTCTTCATTATATTCTCCGTCTTAGTTTTGAAGTTATGCTGGACTTGTGTTAGTATCTCAAGAATCACAAGTCTTACAAAGGTTTCTAAACACCACCATCAATGAAAAGTAAATGAAAGGCTAGGTCCTTCTTTCTCATTGTCTCGGATTTTGGCTATGGAGAGGTGTGGTATGCCTTCACCGTGATGCAAAGAGTTGGTGTTTGTCATACTGTTTTCCATGTACTTATTAGCTGTAGATTTTAGTTGTTAATAAAGTGTGGGAAAAGGTGATTTTATGGGCTGGCGATGTATTCTTTTTTGTAGGCTTGTAATTTCTTTGTGTTTCGACGCTGCAAATAATCGTCACTTATTAGTAATGTTATATATCATGTATTGAGGATAAATCATTGAGGGTTGCCAGGAAGTGCTTGTTATCTTCCTCCATCATATGCTTTTTTGCTTTACCTGGTTTTTCAGCACCGTATGCTTCACTTTTGAACTGGCCTGGTCGTTCTCCTTATGCTATATATAATTGTATGATATGACATGTTGTAGCAAATGGTGGCACTACTAAGGTAGGTTGGGTGTGTTGTTTTGGGTTTTTTTTTTTTTTTTTTGGGGTGGGGCGGGGGGTTATCAATTGAGATTGAGCAGCACCAAAACTTTTTTTGATTTTGTACCAACGGTTAAAGGTTAGAGATGACTAATTCTCTCTATTTGACTGGTCATTCATGTCAAGACTAGAATATTTATAAAGGATAAATTCCTCGTGATCTAGTCCTAAATCCTAAAAGAATTATTAAAATTCAAATTTAAAATATCTGAGTTTATAACTCATTTCAATTATCACTTGAACTATCTTTAGGGTAGGCACCAAAATCAAATCTTTTATTTCAATATTTTGAACCCCTCGAAGGACGTTAAAAGCAGAAGGCACAAAATAACCTGTAACTACACTGAAATAAACTCCACCGGGAATATGGATAGGAGATAAAATAGGTGTCTCAATAAACTTATTCCTCTCAACATTTAAATAAATTCTTCCTACAAATCTGAAAATTAGTTCTGCAGAAACTTCTACACACAACATGGTAAAACTTTGAACAATATACGACTTAACATGAATGTGATTATTGTCTGTTATTCTGAAAAAATCGTTTTGGAGTAAGGTGGAACTGTAATCATGGTACAAGGACAGACATGCCAGGGGAAGATGGGAGGGGGAGGTCAAGGGGGGCGATTGCTAGTTTACATATAATTAATTGCCTGTGGTATTTTGCGCACACTGTACAGAGCTGCCCACCATAATTGACAAGACTACATATGAGAAAAGATCTAAGCTTACGCCAATACAAGCTCCTCTTCTTCTGGTTGAGGCAGTTGTTCTTGATCAGAAAACCGTGCTTCTCGTTGGGGAAGAAGAATGCGCTTTATTTCTTCTGCACTGAGTGTTTCGTACTCCAGAAGTGCATTGGCCAGTGCATGTAATGCCTTCTCATGCTGAGGAAAGAAAGAGAAGGGGGGGGGGGGGGGGGGGGGACCACTTAGTTAAACCAAAAATAATTGGTCCGTGCATGTATGTATTGCTCTCTCATGGGACCATTGCTTGGAAAGCGAATCAAGTAGGGGCCAACTGACTGTAAAATTACAGACTACCATAAAGTGCAGCCATCTATTGCACCTGTCAAAATTAGGGCTGTATCCCGGTCGCCACTCCCAACACGCTCGAATAATGGGGGCAAAACTAGTCATGGCCCATTAAAATGCGATTATATGAGGTGTAACAGACGTACCTTCTTTAGCAGGGCTTTCACACGATCATAAGCCTCTCTTAGGAGTTTAACCACCTGCAGCACCAAAAAATTATTTGTATTCATTTAATAGAGCTTAGTTATAACATAATAAGAAGCCTGAATTCCAACAACGTACTTCAGCATCAATACGTGATTGCATTTCTGAACCAGGCCGCTCTTTGATATTAACTGGCCCAATTGTTTCGCTCATCCCACAAGTTGATACCTAGCAAAGAAACGGATGAACATCTCACTATGACATTGTTACAAGAAAGCTCGACTTTAAATGAATATAAAGAGTAGCATAGAGGCTAAGCCTCCAATTATCCATGCCTAAATTCACTGAAAAATAAAAAGAGACAACTTACATGCACAAACTGTATCTACCAGATCATAAAAATCAAACTGAGATATAAATATAGCGTTCATAACGTTTAGAAACTCTCACTAAGCCACCCAACAACCCCCCTCCCACCATCCCTCCAAAAAGAAGAAGAAAAAGAAAAATAATCACTAAGCAAGATCAGCAATGTCATAAATTTTCCAGTTTTACAAAAATATAGATCACGAAAGCAAAGGAATACCATATATTGGGCAAGCTCTGTGGCTGTGTGAAGATCACTACTTGCTCCAGTGGTGATATTGTCCTGGCCAAAGATAAGCTCTTCTGCAACTCTTCCTCCCATGCAAACATCAAGGCGTGCCAATAATTGCTTCTTGCTTATTGATGTCTCATCACTTGAAGGAAGTTGTGTAACCATTCCCAAAGCAGATCCACGTGGCATGATTGTTGCCTTATGAATTGGATGTGCACCCTCAGTATTGAAAGCAACAACTGCATGGCCACTCTCATGATACGCGGTGAGCTGAAATACATGGGAGTAATGTCACCTACAGCAATTATTCTATGCAGGAAACTAGGATAATGAAGGCGGAACCTGTTAACTGAATTGCTTACCCAATAGGCTTTGATATGTGAACACAGAAAAAAGAATATCAAATCAACATTAAATGATCCCTACTATCCTATTTAAAACATTTCATTAATGCACCACATTTTAGCCTAACTTCCGCACATGCACCATATTCTTCTATCTGCAACAGGTTCTTAAGATCATCAGCACATCAGAATTGTGAACTACAAGATCTGTACAGTTTCTTGTTCTTGTGGTAGGCCAAATTGTCCTGGGAATTTCCCCTGTCCTGAGAACAGGTTATAACCATGATTACAAAAATCCTAATATCCAAACTGAGTGATCCTCACCCGTAGTCATTCTGGGTAAGTCAATTCCCTTCTAGATAAGACCTTTGTATAAGGGCTAAAGGAAAGCATCATAAATTTGGACTGTACCTGAGACTTCAAATGTGCACAATTAAACATCAACTAAAGCTAGCCTAGGAGTCAGAGCATCCAACCCAACACCAACTGGCAATGAGTAGAGAGGCCCCTTAAGCATATAAACTAACCTGGAGTGATCCTAATTATTCAATGTGAGATACAAGCTCTCTTTACACCGCCCCTCACGTAAGATCCAGACTTGCACGAGGAATTTAGAGTATTTTAATATTAATTTAATTGTTTTGTTTTTCCCTACTGTAGAGGGTCTCTACTCTACATCTTTATGTTTCCATGTTGTAATCACACAATTAGCTGAAGTAATATTTCTTTCTTTTTCTCCTCTTTATTTTGTCGAAACTTACAGAGTTAGATAACAAACAAACCACCATGCATACCAATAAAAGCAAATGGGTAAAAAACTTTACTCACTGACCACCCAAGGTCCAACTCCGATATCATGTAAGAGTATCCAAACCAAAACCAACTGACAATGAGTGGACAGGCCCCTCAAAGCATATACCAACCTTGGGTGATCCTAATCATTTGATGTGAGATATCAACTCTCTTTACACTATAGATTTCAATATCAATGATATATACCTTCTTTGAATCTTCGGATATGAACATTGTTTTCCGCTCCGTACCCATAATTATCCTGTCTTTTGCAAACTCCAATTGCGTCGAATTTAATTTATCAGCGCCCTCAACAGCAGCCTTAATGGCAGCAATGTTCACCAGGTTCGCCAGATCTGTTGCAAAAAAGTGTTATCAAGAGATTCTTCTACAGCAGCTTACACCATGTAGAGCTGTAAAATAGTCGAGCTGTGTGTTGCTCAAGCTTGGTCCACAAAATAAAGACGCTCTAAAATGAAGATTGAGCTTGGTAAAGATGATCTTGAGTTTCTGATCAAGGATCCTATCAATCAAGTCAAGTTCAAGCCCACAAGACCACCCTCTCCGTCCCACTCATGTCAGACTCACTCTATTTCATGAGTGATCTCGAGTGAGCCCCTAACCAACAACATCATGAGCAAGCATGAATAGCTTGGTCTGTCTTAGCACCGTTCGGCATGAAGAATCCCAGTTGACACACCAATACTCGTATGGAATACACAAAACCAAAAATCTAAAATTAAAAAAAAAAAAAAAAAAAAAGCACAAAGAGACCTGCTCCATTGAACCCTGGTGTACCGCGAGCAATCGCTTTCACATCTACATCATCTGCCAGTGGTTTATCCCTTAAATAGAGCTCCAGTATCTCTTGACGACCCCGAACATCCGGATTGGGAACAACAATCTACAAACAAGTTTTTGTCAGGGATTGCTCCTCCTAGATGCATGATATCAATTTTGTACTTTGAACTATACTTTGGCCGCAGATATATCTCAATAACAGCTCTAAAAACTGATTCATTACTTCCTTGAGCATAGCCTTCCCTCAAATGAAAAGCAAATGAATTAAAAGGCATATGGCCCTTCAATGATATTGGTCTTAGTTCAAAGGTATTTATTTACAGGCAAGGAAAAACAAGGGGATAAAAGGTTCACCAAGCAGATTGCAACTAGAGAAACAGTCCCACTACATGATATACAGACCTTTTGCAGCAAAAAGATGGCACTCTCAAGGTTTCACTGACTGGGTAAACCACAAAAGTGGGCCAAAATTCAGTAACAGAATAATACTCAGCTGCTCAAGTCAACCAGCCTCGAACTCTGTTTGTCTTATTTTCATTTTTATTTGAATAATTTTAGTTTTCAAAATCATTTCAAAAAGGCAGTTTCTACAGATATCTACATCATAAGCACAGATCAATACATAGTTGAGTTGTCTATAGATCGTCAAAGAACTTACATGCCTGTCAAATCTACCAGGCCTTGTTAAAGCTGGATCAAGAATATCAGGCAAGTTTGTTGCAGCCATCAAAATTATGCCCTGTGTGAAACCATACTTGCATTAGAAAAAAGCAGGGAATTCTTTTCCTACAGCTAATAAAGCAAACCTGCACACATGTACCTCATTCTGTTCAAATCCGTCCATTTCAACTAGTAGTTGATGCAATGTTTTCTTTGTATGACCTTCCCACTGCTTCCGAGTTGATCCAACAGCATCAATTTCATCAATGAAAATGATGCATGGAGCCTATGAAAAGAAATTGAACGTATGCCAACATCAGAAAAAAGAGTGCTAGACTCGAACTTGCTAAATTAAGGAGAAATCCATCAAAGATCCATATTAGGAAACAAAATGACTGATTAATGAGGTTAAATAAATATCTCACATATTAAACTGTTGCATCCATTGCCTTATTTATTTGTAAGAATGTTGATCGCGTTTAAGTTTCATTTGGGTGGGTGGGTTGTGTTGAGGTTTTTTTTTTTTTGGTGCGTTGGGTTTTGTTGTTTGGGGGGGGGGGGGAACAGACTTGTTCCTGTTTGGACCAAAAATACTAAATAGGCCAGCCATCGAAAGAGGACCATGGGTCCACTTTGGAAGATGGATATCTTGAGTTGGAGTCTCCAGAGAATGCATTCCTTAGGGATTTATCCTGATGTTGATCCCTCAGCCATCATTGATCTATTGGCAAAAACTACAACTGAAAACCATTCAAATAAAAACCCCGTAAATTGATTAAACTTCTCTTCCACCACTGTATAGTTGCATCTTAGCGAATTAAAGCATACTCCAATCCTAATTCTTGGTGTAGTTCTGAAGTTTTGAGAGATTCCATATCACTTGTTGTATAATGTGTGATAGAACATGTTTCCAGAACATATCCACCACGTTCTATGCTTTTGGCAAAATACTTTCTCTCTTACTTGGGACAGTTTCTACCCTTTGGCGTTCCAAATGAATATTGAAGCTTTGGCAAACTTTCCCAGTTCAAACTAATCAAGTTTCATACTTCTCAAAATTGAAATTCAAATTCACCATGTGTATTCATATCCATTCTAAGCAAGTCTGCATAGGACTATAACAATGGCATATGCAAAACATCTACTGGATGCCACTTTGAATATAAGCATGCCACATATGCACACCTTCCAACTCCCTCTCTATTTCGAAATTTTATGTATACTTATGCTTTTATCTGACTATTTCTTATTACAGCAGCAATATCCTTCAATGTTTTTATATATGTTAATTCAATGAATATAGTTTTGTAAATTTTAAATGTCCATCATAAGTTTTTTCGTTGAAAAACTGTTAGTACATGACATAATCCCATCACCAATGACTTGTATCTCCAAAAAAAATTAAAAATTCACATGGTGTATATCTAATGCTATCCATATATTGATAATTAAATGGTACTTATATGCCATGACCAATTATCACAAATTATAAGCCAAAATGAAGTCTCATTTTTGTCAGTCAGTGTCCAAGATCAAACCTTCTTCTTAGCTGCTTGGAATAAGGATCTTACACGCCGAGCACCAACCCCAACAAACCTAGCATAGGAAACAATGCATCAGTAGTCGGTCTGGGTTCACCAAGAATCTAGAAAATTAAATACAATTGTTTTGATTTTTCAAAAATTCTAATTGTGTTAATCCGAAACCTGTCTCACTACCAGATTACATAAGCAAATACCTTAAAATGACACGAATGACAAATTTTCTGCAGATGTATATGCTCTTATTGTTATGGATAAGAACCCGCCCTTCCAACTGTTAATTGGATCTCATCAATTCTAAATGCCCATGACAACACCCAAACCCATGCACACATGCACAAAGATATGATAAATTATTGTCAAATCTTATAAACCGAAAAAACTCTTTCTAGAACACCCACCACTTGAAAATAATACAGCCGGTGATCACCAATTACTTGATTCAACCAGGTCCCAAATAGTGCAGTAAAGCAGAGTCTCAATGGCAGATTATGCATAAGCATTGTCATGGTTTGTTATAGATGTTGACCCAGTTCTGTGGCTCATTTGCCACTATTCCACATTCCACAACGAATCAGGGAGTTCTGACCCATCAAACCAACTATATGTTCCTCTTTCATGATGCACCTATTAAACACACATTTTCCGATAATAATGACCTGATTGCTCTAGGATGCAACCTGTAGCCATTTTGATGACATTGCCAAACGATGCAACTGTAAAACTTATTGATCGAAGTGGCTTATGATTCATGGAAACAATTGCCCTTTTTCACTAACTTAAAAATTGAATTTGAAAACTCCTCATTCTTTGCATGAATAAGCATCAGGACAGAGGACACTGCTGTACTAGATTTTGTCCCTGAATGCAAGTTTGGCCAAAAGAAATAGATGACTTACATTTCTTCAAATTCAGATCCTGCTCTGTAAAAGAAAGGCACTCCAGCTTCTCCAGCAATGGCCTTCAAAGTGCATCAACAGTCAGGTTAAATAACCATCTAACTATACTCGAAAACTACGGCATATAATTCTGGAAAGGACCCGTTTGTGGCATGTCTGAAAAACATTACATATTAAAAAGTCCAAAGAGTAAGGAAACCACATGCATACAAAAATCCATCGTTTATTACCTCACTCTTTATAATAACAATATGTATGAAAACAAAGAATGAGGAATAGTCTAGCAGCCTTTCCACATGAGCCCATTTACTGATAAAATATTAAACGACCTCTACTGCAATAGGAAATTAAAAAGATGGTGGCCTCGTTAACAACCTAAGTTATGAACTACCTGAAGGTTATGAGCAGGTATTGCAATTTACGCTAATGATACCCAGAAAACTCAACAGGAGAGATAGAACCTTGCATCAACCCTAGAGCTATTAAAGACTACAAAATTTATCCGACAGCTGAATCTGAAGTCAGAAAGCATGAAGTACCAAATGCACAAAGAATAGCCATGTCAATCTGCTCTACACATAAAGCCAAACCAAGTCAAGCCTTATGTCCCAATCATTTAGGGTCGTCTATATAAGTCCGTCTTCGCCATTCATTTCGATCATGAACTATACGCTCATTTAACTAAAATATTTTCATATTTTTTCTTATTATTTCATTCAATGTTAATTTAGATCTACCCCTATTTCTAGTATCATTAAGAAAAATTCTCTCACTTTTTCAACCCGGTGTCTCTATCGGCCTCCGTTGAATATGACAAAATCATCTTAATCTATTTTCTCTTAACTCATCCTCAATTGGAGTTACTCCTACCATTTCTACAGTCATTTCTTATTCTATCTTTTTTAGTTTTTTCACACATCCACCTTAACATTCTCATTTCTGCTACATTCATTTTGTCACTATGTTGTTTCCTAGTTGCCTAACATTCTGTCCTATACAATATTATTGTTATCCTTATAACTGTTCAGTAAAACTTACCTTTCAATTTTATTGGTATTCTTCTATCACATAATATGCCACTTAAGCCAACCGACATTGATTCTATGAGTTACATCATCTCCAATTTCTCCATCATTTTTAATGATGGATCCTAGATATCTAAATTAATTACTCGTTGGTATTTCTTGATTTTCAATCTTAACTTTTGCACTATGTCTACTTCTTCTACATTACATATATTCAGTCTTACTCCTACTTATTTTAAAACATTTTGACTCGAGCGTCTCTCTCCAAATATTTAACTTATTGTTAATTCTCCTTTGAGTTTTATCTACTAATACAATATTATCTGTAAATAGCATACACCGTGGAACATCATCAAACTGCTCTACACATGCATGCAGACAAAATGAGATCATGAGTCAAAACTAGAATGCCGAGTAATGAGGAAGATAATTACTACCACTACATGCTCGACAGCATCATCAGATGGTGCATCTAGATTCAAATGCCTGACAAACTGCATAGAATAAGTCCATGTCACATGAAACTCCCTACCTTGGCAAGCAGAGTTTTTCCTGTTCCAGGTGCTCCTGTCAGAAGAATTCCCTGAAAATTGATTTAGACTGGTTAAGTTACCACCGGAATGGGCAACCAATACGCAAAGCAGTAACAACACTAAGTTCAATGAAAAAGTGAGACACATTATGCTCAGAAGAATCCCAGCTCTGATGTATCAAAAGCAGCCATGACAAGCAGACAGGAAGGACAGCAAGAATTTTTTTTTGGTCAGAGGACAGCAAGAATTCAAACTAATGTGATAAGGAGGTTTATTGGGAACTCAGTTAAACATTTGAGTGATCTACAACTCATACAACCTGAGAACAATATGCTATAAATTCTAAGCTGCTAGATGTGTACTCCTGCAATGTCTGATTTATACAGGACCAACATAACACACTATGACCAAAGAGAACTACCGAGCACAAGTGACCGAACACCAATCGATCCACCTGGAAAATTAACATTCTGAAAAAAATACGCATAGGGACAATTCAATACCTTAGGCAATTTTCCTCCAAGCCGAGTAAATTTTCCTGGGTTTTTTAAGTACTCCACCACCTCCTCAAGCTCTTGCTTTGCATCGTCACAACCTTTGACATCCTTAAATGTTTTAACATTCTGCAGCAATACCAAGTAACCAGATAAATAAGAAAATCTATGTTTAACAAGGCTGATACAGTTGAAACACAGAATGATTATTTTTCTTTGGTTTATAAGAAAGGATCTGTGTTTATGACAACTAAACAACCAGATTATATTTGCAATGGAATGTAAACATTATGTGAGCAGAGGAGTTTTTCTTAATTATCAATAAAACTAAAGTGGGTTAGCATTGCTACCACAAGATTTCTTTGAGCCAACCGGAAGCATAGAAGTAACAGTTAAGAAATAATAAACAGGTGTCACTCATGCAATGTCTGCAAGTGGAACATAATAACTTCTGTGGCGAAGGTATAAACAGATGGATTCCAAAACAGCAGGAGCTGCTAACAGAGATTGTCAAACAGTTGAGGTCAAAAGGCCTGGTGGGCCTATATTATCTGGCATCTTATAATGTGGTGGACCCAGCCCATCGGTGCATTATCAACAATTTAAATTGCTAGCTTTGGAGTTTTCCAGTATCAAGGCAAAGTTATGAATATTTCAAGGAAATTCATAGGAAGACAAGGCTCGACTTTTAATGTCTACAGAAGCAAAATGGAGCAAACACGAAACAAAACCTCAGTACTTCATCAAAAAAATTAAATCTTGTAACTCCTTTCATTCCATATCCTAGACACAACAACATTATCCTTCAAAATTTCCAGCAAAAGATTGTGCACAGTGAAACTCTCAACTCTTGATAATTCTCAAGTGTCATTCCACCCATTGCTGCTTCATCAGAAAATTTTAGACTAATTTATTCTGATGATAAATGTCTGCAGATAAAACTCTGATAAATAACAAAAAGTGAGGTTATATGACCCATAGGAATCAGCACTCATCAGCTTGAAAACACTTCATTCACTTTCATTTTTCAGTAAAATCAGCACTCATCAGTACAAGACAAATCTCTGGAAACCAAGGAAATTATAGCCAGTTCATCTTCTTTGTCACTACTGAATACACACATTGTCCATTTTTCATGCAATTAAAATAAGACAACAATATAGAAACAACAGCTGAAATCTTATGGCGGCAGTTTATTACTATCGCTTCAACTTGAACAGAGAAGATAATTTACCTTCTCAGGCATTATTTCTTTGTTCAACTCTTTTGGGGAATAAGAAGAACTTGAGCCAACACCTGAAGTTCCTATACCACCTAAGCTACCAATATACTTCTGAAGGGCAGCAGTACCCATTAGCCTGAAAGCATATCAATATTCGAGAATGATAAGAACTTAAGGGCACATGCAAACCATGTAATGTATGGTTGCCCGGGCATATATTACATGTTTTATTGCTAAAATTTATGGTAAGTCAAAAGTGACCTTATAAGTTCTTACCATACCAAACCAACGGCCACAGTGAACAAGATGGTTGAGATAAGCTCTTGCGCAAAACGAGATGATCTATTTGACACTTTGGGGTCAACCTAATAGAGGAAACAACATATGCTACATTCAGAAACACATGCACATTCAAAAGATCCTCATCGAAAAACTCCTAATAAATGAAAGAAAGAGAGAAAATATAGAGACCAGCCTTTTTCATAATTCCTTACCACTAACACGTGCAATGGTTGTTTCTCGGACATGCCAGGACTCAAAAAGGGCTCATCCATGTTCTCCGACGCACGCTGCTTCAACTCTTGCAACTAAACAGAATTGAAGTTCCCTAAGATTTTCTTTGTTTCACTACATAACTGATGGGTAGTAAAATACGCAAAAATAAAACATATGCAAAACCAAAATAGCGAAACAACATATTCCAGTACCAGTGCAGGAAGACTAGAAGGTTTTCCAGATTGCTCATCTGGAAGATATTCAACAATAGCATTAGTGGCTACAAGTGCTCGAAGGTATTCTGCAACAGCTCTACTGTCTACTGCATGATCCCTTTGCTCAAAACGACTGATTACAGACTCTGGACTGAAAAAGAAAAAAAAGAAAAAGAAAAGAAAAGGCACAAGCAATATGAAACAGTTTATCAGCTACAGACAATTTGATAACAACTATATAAGGGATAACCTATAGAAATTGCGAACTTTGTTCTACTATCCCAACAAACATTAACATATTTGGATCACTAGCAAAACACTAAAACGAAGAAGAAAAAGATATATTTGCCTAACCTGTGCTTATTGAGCTCAGCCAACAGAGCACTCTGCTTGGCCGCATCCTTGGGATTGGCATCAGCCTCCACAATCAACCGTTCCAAACGCTTCTCTTGCCGCCAAAACGGCCACCAATGAAACCAATCCGACAGCATAACCTTCTCAAATCCCTTCCTTATCGTCGCAAACAATCCCATAAAAAACACTACCACCGGCAACCTACTCTTGGAGTCATCTTTCTCAACCAAACTCTCTGGTTTCGCTTCCTTCTCACCTTCAGAGCAAATACTCCCCAATCCATCAACCTCCAAAGCCAACGCTTCTGACTCAATCTTCGAACTCTCGCCGGAAAATCCATCGCTAAAATTCTTTATCTCCGACTCTTCAAAATCTGAAATTGAATTATTGTTACCAACAGTCGATTCCGAACTCGAATTCACATTCTCTGGATGCAATGTACAAGAAAGAGTGAGACGGTGGCGGTAAAATCGAGACTTATAAGAAATCAAATTGAGTTTACATAGAGAAAGAGAAGAAGTGAGAGAATTGGAGTGACGCTGATAGGCAAAGAGAGGAAGTTGGAGGCGACGTTTAGAAGCAGGGATGTGAGAGAGTAGGGGATTATAGATAAGAGAAGCTTGAAGAGTAGTCATGGTGGATAGTAATTAGGGTTTATCCAAAGATTCTTTGCTGAGAACTGACTCAGTCTTTCTTTCTCTCTCTACAGTAGTGTGGCTGTTAGAGAGAGAAGGGTCACAAGATTGGGTTTACAGAAAGAAAAGGTTGAGAAGAGAGAAGAGAAGAGAAGAGATGGCCTTATCTAATCTCGATTGAAATTGGCGCTCTGCTGTCAAGTGTCAACTGCTGTGGACTGTTATAGCCTTTGTTGCCCTTTGTAAATTTTTCGATGGCTTTTCTCATTTCGCAAGTAACGTTCGATTTGTTCGTACGCATGCCTTGCTTACTTGCTTTGTATCGTTCACTAGCCCCTTTTAGGAGGGAATAATATATAGTATCAATTGCGTGAATATAAAGAAATTAAATTTGTATAAAATAAAACAAAAAAAAGATACGAAAGTGAAAAAAAATTATGATGGATAAAAGTATGAGTGGTAACACAATAAGAATGACTTGGCGTAGGTGACTTTTTAAGTCCATTAAATATCAATGCTCAATCATAGATAGACGGTGAAAACTACCAAGTTAGAGTATGATTAGGATAAAAAAAAATTCAAAAAATGGTAAAATGCATAAAGATTAGAAGGAACACAGTGAAATCATTTTATTGAATCAATACTGACACTAAAAAGGGAAAGTTAGGAAAGCAAATGAAATTAGATACCCAATAATCCTAGCCATAAATGATGGATATTAGGCGCCAAACTATTAAATGTGGTTAAACGAAAAGCAAAAATTAAAAAAATATAATGGATATTTCATGTGAAGTAAATACTAAACACCCTTTTCTTTCTTTGGTAAGGGTAATAAATTATGTTGTTGTCTTTTATACATCATCTCAAGTTAATTATGATGGCTAGAAATCTATAATAGAAGATATGAAATCCAAACTTTTTAAGTTGCAAATTTTTTACAATGAAAAAAAACATTGCTCTTATCTAAATCTAAGATTAGAGTCGATTCTCAAAAGTTTTTTTCCCATTAGGAGTAGGCTAGACAATGGTTAATAATTTTTTTTTTTTGGATTTTTTGTATTTTATATACCGAAAGATGTCTCGATTTTTTACTTTGCACTCTAAAAAATTATTTTTTTACATTGCACCCTGAATGTTATAAGTTAGTTTTCAACTAACATCTGTTTCATTCGTTAAAAATTAATGGACATGCCATCAAAGGGTATGAATAGTGAGTTTATATTTTTGCCTAAGAACAACACACGTGAATAACATGAACATCAATTTTTAGCGAAATTTGAAATGAATGTTAGTCCAAAGGCTACATTAGAACCAATTTATAACATTCAATGTGTAATGTGAAAAAAATAATCTTTTAGAGTGCAATATAAAAAAAATAATATATCAGGGTGCAAAGTGTGAAAATCCATTTTTTCATATATAAATTGTAATTATATCTATTCTTAAAAAAAATAGGAGTAAAATTGCAAATACAAGTCAAATTAAAACACAATAATATAGATTGGGTACATTATCCCTCTTAATCTCGTTAACCCACCCAAACCCATCTCTCCTTTGGCAGGAGAAGTTAGAGAGGGAAAAAAGAACAAGACAAAGCCTACATATATCGCTACTGTCTAATAGAACAAGACAAGACAAAACAAGACTGATATATCACAGTCTAAGCGAAAGAGACTTTCTCCATTGGACTTTCCACTTGAAGCTCAACAAAAAAATAATTAGCACTTGCAAATCGTGAATGCAGTCGACAGAAGCTGACCATCCTTAAAATTGAGAACTACAAAGACGTCTTCTAGGCGAAACTCAGATTGTCAAAGAACTATACTTGATAACAAGCATAAGCCACTGGTTACCTGAGTAGCAATTAGGATGATCTGATTTCTAATTTTGCTTTGCTTGAAGCCTCTTGATCAAAAGGGAAATTAATTCTCATCAATCACAATAAGTGCAATGGAAAAGCTAAAAGGACACTTAGACAATGCCCGATCAGCCAGCGTGTTCAGCCCAAAAAGCAAGCTGGCAAGTATTCAGATAATATACAGTAGTAGAATTAAGGGGGCAGTTTTCAAAGCCTACAGACAATGTGAAGACATCCACCCACAGAACTAGGGGGAAAAAAGAGCAATTCAAACTTGAAATGTGAGATTCAACATACGCAAGTTTGGCCGAAGGATGTTCATATTACAGGTTGCACGCTATACCCTTCTGTTGTAGCCTGCTTATCCCTGAAACATCTACAATCTCAGGGACAAAAATATCAGCGGTAATGCTATTGTGGATGATACGGGGGTATTCCTGCTGAATGTGGTAGGCCATTCTGCATATGCAATGGCATCATCCCAGAGCCCATTTCAGGGCGCATACTTGCATGTGGCATGTAAGGGTGATTATGCATCTGCATGGGCATGGATTGAGAAAGTGCTGTGGTGGGTGAGCCCCAACCTGCTGAAGGGTGAGGCAGCGCAAGCCCATCAGGATTTGGAGTATACTGAGCTCCATTGTACTGCAGAGAGCTTGGACCTGCCATTGAGGGTGGTTGCTGCCCAAGAATTGAAGGTTGAGAGTTCAACATAGGACCAGTAGGCATTGTATAATCTCTGCTTCTGTCATTGTTAACCTGAAATCAGAATATCCCAAGATCCACGAATCCACAACATTAGTCTCAACTCAACTTTCCAGGGAAAAAAAAACCACAAGAAGATCCAGTGAAGTTCTGGTTATATCAAGGAAAAGAAATTATGGAAATCAATGATATTCGGAAAGAACCTATATCATTGTAACTGGAGTGATAGCTTTGCCAAATTGGCGCATGGTAAAAGTGACAAGTCCTACCGAATCCGTTTGTATCAAAAAAATAAATATCTGAGAAATTAAAAACTAGCCATCTACCTATTTCAGTGCATTGTTTTGGTTACTTAGAAAATGGAAACGGTTCAATCCATTTTGAAAACAAAATGAAAACGAATAAAAATTTGAGAATTATTTTTTCAAAACATTGATCGAAATATACCAACCCATCTCAAAACACCTTGAAATATTCTGAAATAATGGTGTAAATAGGCCGAAATATTTTGAAATATTACAAAACACCTCAAAATATTATGAAACACCTTGGAATATTGTAATTTCGATTTCATTACTAATTTGTTTCAGTCTCCTTAGAAATGGAAATGTTTCAATCGTTTCGAAGTGAAATTTTGATCCTTGCATCTACCTAAACTTAAGATTATGTAACTAGCTCTATGACTTAAGTCAGCTTTACCATGTGCACATGCAATATAGATAAAGGCCCAAAATTTTAAAATAAAATAAACCAAAAACATATATCATATCCTCTCAGGGAAAAAGACATTAAGATGCAAATCTCCAAGGAGTAACTGATTACAAATTGTAGTACAATATGCTTATTAAGTCAGCACTAAAGAAAACTATATCACATCCATAACACAAACATATTATACTAGGGTAAAGATAGTAAGCACATTACCTTTATACTCAGATCGGTGTGGCGTGAATATGAAATGTGAAGTTTGCAATATCCGCCATCGTATATGCAGTGTCCCTCCAAGGATTCCTTCGCAACAACAGCAGTCTGCACATCTGCAAACCCATTGCAAAATTGAAACTTCATTTTGACAAACTATTAACTTGAGGAAGACCAGTTCACTTCATTTTGACAAACTATCAACTTGAGGAAGACCAGTACAAAAATAAACCGAACTTACTTATATCTCAAGGTATAAAAATCCTCCATGTATATCAACTTACAGTCGGTAACTTACAGATCAAATTTGCACCAACTTCCAAGAAACTTACATCTCACCCAAAATACTATTAAAATCCATTGCAAACTTTTCTGACTTCTCTAATTTTTTACACCACAAAAAAAACTAGAAAAAGTGGACGTATGAAGAAGATAGTTTCCATGGCAAATGGCGGTGAGCCCTAGATTGCTTTTTCACTTTTTTGCCTTGAAAATTCAAAATGCAAATTTGTGTGCAATGATGCACTGATAGATAGGATAATGAAAGATTCAGGCAAAGTTACGGAAAAATTCTAAAATTTTAGATCCAACTGGACTTCACTCTCTATCAGATGTTCAATTTGGCATCTCGTGCATTGCCTATTGACACGACTCAATTTAAAACCAGACTACAATAAATTATTATCAGGTAACTCTCCTATTTAAAATAAGTGTATAAACAATGCACAATGATGCGATTGATTTAATAGGAGATAAGAGACAACATATAACCTATGAGATCAATTTGGGCCAACCAGGACAGAGTCTATGCTACCAACAGGGCCATTGCCTCAGTTTGGCAGGTGTTTTGACAATAAAAAAATCAAGAGTAATAACATCTAAAGTAGATACTAGTTACCAGGTTTTAACTTACCATGGTACTGAATCAAAGCCTGAACTCCCCCATTTTTATCAAACATGGCAATCTTTAGTACAGGCCCAAAAGCAGAGAAAACCTGACCACAATCGCCAGTCATAAAGGACAATAATTAGATACGAGAAACTCATGGTAAATAAAAAATGCCCCAAAAGATATGATCAGAGGTACATATGATACCATGTGTATAACATCCAAGGTAACTGCATATTGCATGTTCTCAATAGAAGCCAGAAGAACATTACTCTCCGGCTCTAGTTTCTTGCCATCTAAACCCAAATTGATCTGCAATGACCACAGATAAATGTCATTACATCATACTACCAAAAAGATCGAAAGTTTATGCCTCTGGATTTAATGGAAGCTCTGCAAAACTTTCAGAGCAGCACTTCTAAATTATAACCAAGCCATTGTGCATACAGGAACAGTTTGATGTATAATTGTGCACAATACATGGGCTAATGTGCGTAACACAGGAGACTAGTCAGGGAAAAACAGAAAGATGATAACTCCTTCACATGTCCACCACACGTAATGGGCAGGTCATGTTAGACAGTAATTCAACGTTATGGCCACTCCAGAAGAGTGGACAATATATAAACTAAACAAACCATTTCCAAGTGCTTACCTGACCACTTGCATCTATGGCTGAGGGAGCGACAGGAAGATGAGGATTAGTGTAGTCCCTGCATCAATATAAAACATAGGGAACATACTTAAGAAAAAGATCATGACAAAACTACACCTCCAAGAAAGAGGAAAATAAGAGATTGCCATGGTAGAAGTTGGATTATTATATGCCGATCTTTGTTCATGAAGAAACTAACAAGAGAAACCATAATATATAAGCACATATATACATGTGTAGAAACCTAGATTGTAAAAAAAACTTCTCAGCTTACAAGCACAAGTACAGGAAAAAGTAAATTGAACATAAGGAAAAAAAACGTAGCCAAACTAGACTCCTATGAAAGGTAAACAGGAGTCCACAAAATAGAAGTTCACACCACGACGCTAACAAGATAAACCATAACACAGAAACACACGTGCAAAGATTGGGTAGAAATATAATATTTACCGAAAACTTCCCAGATTACAAAACAAACAAAGCTAGGAAATCAGATACAACATAAACCTGCTACGATGGCTCTGAAATTTCACACTCAAATCTGTGTGCGCGGAATATGTGATCCGAAGGCTACATGGTCCCAGCTCGGGAATCAAATACCTGATAGATACCAAGAACCTAAAAGTCAGTCAATCATCACACAGGCATATTAAAGAATAAAAAACACAAATAAAGCTTTTCAACACAGCTTCTCATATAAAGCAACATGCATGTGCCAGTAACTAACAATTGATGGTCCAATATAGCACATTTATACAGATGAATGCTCCTATCACTAGATCACGACTATCAAATATGTAAATTTTCTGTTATAAGAGACAGCAATGAAAGTAAAGGCAAAAAAAATTGAGGCTCAAGGATTTGGTGAGCATGGGAATAGTAAATGATAATTCAGGCAACTACATGATGTATTGGTACCGTCTTAAGTAAAGGTCTCTGTTGGTCTATTTTGGTCAGCTTTCTCTGCTCCCTTTTTCTTCTAATTTGCAGCTACCAAATTAGGATTAAGTACCATCGCAGTCTCAAGAACTAAAGGGAAGGAGGTAATTGATATAACAAGAAAAAGGCAAGACAAAACAACTGAACAAAGGAGAGACATGATGGGATAAGGAGCATGCGTGTACACCTTTAGTAGATTCTTAAAAATGCGGCTGACAGATGTCCAGTCCCAATGCATGTGTACCACATCTACAGATATATTCCATAATGGTTGGGTTACTTCCCAAGTTGAAAAATAAATCCAACATCACCTTGGAATGCTTCTTCCATCAAGGGCATCCTTCGCTGATGAGGCAGTTTCTGAATCAGAAAATTGCACTAAAGCCTGAAACAATCAAATGTGAATTGAACAATTAGTGTTGTAAGGGCAGGAAGGAGACAGTTAAAGATAAATTTTGCCTCCAAACACACAACCCACCTGAAATCCAGCTGTCTTCTCAAATGTAGTAATCTTATGTACAAAGCCAAAAGCTGAAAACACCTGCAAAACTAGGATAACTTTCAGAAGGATGAATTGGAAAACATAATGGACGCATAACAATGCAGGTCACCAATTTTGTATGCAATGCTCTTTGTTAAAAAACCCACATTCTCAACCAACATACCAATCAGTACCTCATATTTCAAAAGTAAAACCCAACAATAGCTTGCAGAGTATGAAACAGAGAATTATAAATAAAGAACTGAAGCATGTTTAGTGAACCTGCTAATAACTAGTAATCACTAAAAGCATCCTTTTTTACAACTTTATTTGGCATCCAAGACAAAACTGCAGAACTTCTTTTAATTCCAAATCATTTTGCATTGTTTCTCAAAAACTTCTTTCTAGGAGCTAACATCTACATACACTTTTTAATCCTCTGTGCATTACCATGATAGGAAACAAAGAAGGCTCGAAACTTGAAATTTGGGTGTGTGGCCCACTAGAAGGATGGATGAAAAGAAATTTGTTTGATGACACCGCGAAATTGTTGACTTTGTCCAAATTTGTCTCCTTTGTTACTGAATGACCACTAAGAGTTTCCTGGATGAAATCCAAAAGACTGCAGGTATTCTTCTAATTCAATGTCTTAAGCTACCTGACTATTAAACTTCAGATATGTTATTATCCATCAGCGAAGCTAACAATTTCAAAGCCTTAAGATTCTCATCAGTTACTCCTTTCCACAGTAACTCAGTATCCAAGAAAGCCGCTGACAGACAACTCATCACTCCTGGAGTGCCTTTCCCAACAAAAAGTGTAGTCACAAGTCACCCGGTTATGAACTCCTCGGGTACCAATACCATAGAGTCCAATCATCAAGAATTGGCTCTCTAGGAGCATGATAACCTTATGTAATCCATGAAGTCTACTCCTCAACAGCGAGCAATTATTAAGCAGCATAAATAAGAATTTTACTCTCCAAAAAAAAAAAAACCTCAAAGAAAGACAAAATACCAATATATGACCTACTGAACAAAGTAGGGCTTTCTCTTGTCTCTGGCTATCTATGGACAAGAAAACACATTTAACTTCCATTTTATGACATTCTACGTTTTTACTTTGGTTCCAATTTTGTACACCAGTATCCCAGACCTTTCAGATGAGGCTAAACAACCACACACTACTTTGTGTTAACTATACTTTGTGAGAATCAAAACCACTGTATAGTAAAACAGATTTCTTTGTTTCAAGAGCATCACTTCCCCCTCTTTCCCAGAATCAGAATGCACACAATTCCTGATTTGTGAAACTGACTCCAACAACCAACGGAAACCCAAGATAACCAAAATTTCCAAATGTTAATCATTAGATTATGCTGACCAATGAAGCTTCAATATTAGACTTGCATCAGGAAATATAATGCCGCAAAAAATTCCCGCATAGGCCATGCCGCCATGCAGACATGAAAGAAAGACTGATGCACGAAAACCCAAAAAAAAGCATCCAAAACTCGTTGAAAGTTAGGAATACGAAGATGAGGAGGAAGAAGGAGGAAAGAGCCAGGGTTGAGCAAGGAGAAAGAAGACAAACACACATGCGCTCTTTCTCCCAATGCAATTAGCTGCCATCGAAGATATTTCCTTGACATAGGCCTGCTGATTCATTCACATTCAAGTCAAATAAAAGCTTAAAGAAGTATGGCATAGTACAATGAACCAACAAAAACCGTTGGCAATATCTGTTTATTGACAAGTTTAACACTACAAATGTGAGCAAGAAACGTAATTACTCACCAAATGTAAAACATCAATGCTAACAAGGCGTGCATCAGCACCCTCAATTGTTACCAAGAGCACATTTCCAGCAACATCAGCAGTAGTTTTGTTGTTCACTATTTCTTGCCTGTTGGAATACTGTAGGTACACAGTTTTCCCTCGCACCTGAGCCGGTTCTGAGGATGAGGCATAATATGATATCATTGCGATGGCCTGATTTAATTCTGCCTATTAAACATCAAAAGATAAGGAGCGAACACTTATCAGCAAAAAATGACTGAAAGAATTGCCAATACCACATAGCAAAGAAAAGGAGAAACAACTGTACACTCACAAATTCAATAAAAGCTTGATTTCGGTTTGCTCCAACATTACACTTCGTATTGACAACTTTACCGAATGGCTTCCCCAGTTCAATCAGTTCCTCCTCCGTGCACTCCCATGGCAAGTTTCTCAAATGGAGGACCTTCGATGGAGGTTGTGTGTACCGGAATTGTGGTTGAGTGGACACAGATGCCATTTCACACTATTACCCCAATCTATCAAAAACCCAATAAAGAACTACTGTGAACGTCGCGTTACTATGAATCAAGTAAGACAATACAAATCCATTTCATATTACAATACACCATCCCAAAAACACAAACTTAGTTGCATATTGGAAACCTCAATGCATTTTACAAGCTATGGCATGGCCCAATTTAGGTCATTTTCCGTTTATCATTCTTTGTTCAATAGCACGTGACAATCCACAAACCACAGTACACGTAACTGTATTGTCGGGTCCCAGTACAAACCCTTACATAGCAATTACCATCTTCCTCATCAATCTTTTTTAACCATTTTTTCCATTCAATCAATCTATAAAAATGAGAAATATGGAGTAAATAGATTAGAGTAAACACGTAAAATTGCAGTAAAAGGTAAATTTATCAATTGCTACCATCATATCGAATATAAAAATGATCCACACAGCCAAATATAATACATGCTCTTAACCATAATATTTTGGCCAAAGAGAAACTAAATTTATCATCAACTATGTAGCTGGGTATCATCCACAAATTCACTCTAGATGATAATTTTGTGTGGTGTGTTTGTAAAGAGATATAGAGAGGGAGAGCAAACGAGAGAATGACACATAATAGATTGTTTATAATTTCAATTACAAGAGACATATTGAAATCAATCTCGTGGTCCATCATAGAGCTTGAAACAGACAGAAGATAGAGAGAGACAGACCGACAGACAGATAACAAACAGATAGAGATCGAACTCCGGGAACATGAAATCCAGATGCAGACCTGGTCCAGAAAGAAATAGGTAGGGCACAAAAAAGGCACCGAAGCAGGAATCGAGAGACTGAATACGATACCTGACTGATGCTAAAAACGTCCTAGTTAGCAAAATTAGGGTTTGCAGACGACAGAACAGCTAAAAAGCGGAGAAGAGAAGATTTTCCTTATTTGGTGTATGTGGGTTTCGGTGAAGGGGGAAAAAGGGAAGCGGGGGGGGTGTTGACTAATATATGGATATTGCGTGGCTGCCGTATTCTTTTAAGGTAAGACCCAAAAATAAAACCGTGAGAATGTATAATTATTTTTTTTACAGCAAAAGAAAAGCCTCTTCATAGAGTTGGACGATGAGACGATCTTAGATGCCAAGTCAGACAGGCCAGGCCCAATAAAAAATATTATTTAAATTAAAATTTTTAATTTAATTTATTAATATAATAATGGGACTTCACAAAAATCATTGAATTAATACTAAGTTTCAATATTTAATACGACCGATAATCAATTGAAATGTTACAGTAAATTAAATTAACAAATTATGTCAATAAATTAATTTCAAGAACAAAGTTCTTACTTAATAACGATTTATTACGCGCGATATATAGGTCACTCAACCTTCCGCACATCTTCCGTTTTTAATTATCGTGGACAATTGAAAGGAAAAATTCTTTAACAATGGATTATGCCATTCAGTTCAACGGTGGCTCACAAAATTCTTTTACATAGTTCGCCATTATAATTTATTGAGCAATTCGCTCGTTAGGAAAAAAAAAATAAATGATTGAAAATCACAATTATAGTCCGAGTAAGAATTCTCATTCATCATTTTGGTTGAGGCATCATTTTACTTACAAATTAAGGTTAATCTGTCAAATTGAAACCTCCATTATATGAAAAAACCTCCATTAGTAGCTTTTTTTCTTTTTTTCGTCAGGAAATAAGCTTTCATTAATCAAGGGCCCTGTGAGAGTGAATGAATGTTGCGCTTGTGCAAGTTGGCAGACAGGCCCCGGTACTCTCTCTCTCTCTCACACACACACACACACACACAGTCTCTATGAAAATTTGATGAAGTCGTCCTTTTGTGGAATGTGGAAACATCAAAGATGGAAAAGGAGACTAAAGATCTATTCAACCCTACAACACAGTCCACAATATCATTGTCAATTCAACCTGGTCTCTACGAATATTGCTATAACAAGACACGCAAAGAATGGCCAACTCCAAATAGCTCGAAAACTGTTCGACGAAATGCGTGAACGAACCGTTGTCTCATGGAACACTATGATTTCTGGCTACTCTAAATGGGGAGATTTCAATGAATCTCTTAGTCTAGTTTCAGCTATGCACCGAACCAACATGAAGCTCAATGAGAGCACTCTTTCTTCAGTACTAAGTGTGTGTGCTCATTCGCAGTCATTAAATAATGGTAAGCAAATTCAGTGCCTTCTTCTGAAATCTGGGTTTGAGAATTATGAGCTTGTGGGTAGTGCTTTGTTGTATTGTTATGCGAATTCTTTTGAGATTGAGGAAGCAAGAAAAGTGTTTGATTTGTTGCATGAAAGGAATGAGTTGTTATGGAGTTTGATGCTTGTCGGTTATGTGCAATGCAATTTATTGAATGATGCTTTGTATGTTTTTAATAGAATGCCAAAACGTGACGTTATTGCGTGGACAACGTTACTTTCGGGTTATTCGAAGAGTGAGGGTGGTTGTGAGAAGGCTTTGGAGTTGTTTTGGTTGATGAGGGATAGCAGTGAAGCTGTACCAAATGAGTTCACATTTGATTGTGTTATACGGGCTTGTGGTAGAGTTGGTGTTTTGCACGAGGGAAGGGCTGTTCATGGGCTTGTGATACGATATGGGTGCGAGTTGGAACATTCAATTACCTGTGCACTGGTTGATTGTTATTGTAATTGTAAAGCTATGGACGATGCCAAGAGAGTTTATGACAGGCTGGTAAATCCGTGTTTAAATGATTCAAATATGCTGATTGGAGGGCTTGTAATGCTCGGTAGGATTGAAGAAGCCAAAATTATCTTTGATGATTTGGCTGAAAGAAATCCTGTTTCATATAATTTGATGATTAAAGGGTATGCTGTGAGTGGACAAGTTGAGGTTTCAGAAAGGTTGTTTCTAGAAATGCCTTGTAGAACTTTAGCTTCCTCAAATACTATGATTTCTGTGTATTCCAGGAGCGGAGAAATTGATAAGGCTTTGAAACTTTTTGACGAAACAAAAGGGGAAGGAAACACTGTGACGTGGAATTCAATGATCTCAGGTTACATTCAAAATGGTTTGCACGAAGAGGCCCTAAACCTATATATAACGATGCTCAGATTATCAATGTGGCAAAGTAGATCGACTTTCTCTGCACTGTTTCATGCATGTTCATGTCTTGGATCTCTTCAACAAGGACAACTACTTCACGCCCATTTGGCTAAAACGCCATTTGAATCCAATGTTTATGTTGGAACAGCCCTTATTGATATGTACTCCAAATGTGGGAGCATTGCTGATGCTCGAGCTTCCTTTATTAGCATATCTTATCCCAATGTGGCAGCTTGGACGGCTCTCATTAATGGGTATTCACATCACGGGCTTGGATCTGAGGCAATCTTACTCTTTGAGCATATGTTGGAGCAAGAGGTGGACCCAAATGGAGCAACGTTTGTTGGTGTCTTGTCTGCTTGTATTCGTGCAGGTTTGGTCAAAGAGGGGTTGAGGTTTTTCCAGTCAATGAAAGGATGTTATGGCATAACCCCAACCTTGGAACACTTCACATGTGCAGTAGATCTTCTTGGTCGAGCAGGCCATCTAAGAGAAGCTGAGGAACTTATAAAAGAGATGCCAATTAAAGCGGATAAGGTCATCTGGGGGGCATTGCTTAATGCTTGTTGGTTCAGGATGGACATGGAAGCAGGTGAGAGGGTGGCTGAAAAGATGCTTAGTTTGGACCCTAAGCCTATATCTGCTTATATTATTTTGTCCAACATATATTCAGGATTGGGTAGGTGGAGGGAGAAGATGAAGGTCAGGAAGATAATAAGGGGCTTGGAAGTGAAGAAAGATCCTGGGTGTAGTTGGATTGAGCTGAACAACAGAGTTCATGTGTTCTCCGTGGAAGATAGAACCCATCCATACTTTGATGTTATTTGCGCAACTTTGGAGTATCTAACCACTAATGTTAACTCCACTGTTCAATATGACGATTTTTTTTCATCAATAACAGATGCTAGAATATTCAGTGCAACATTCTGTCATAACTAAACTTCTTAAAGCTCTGTGATCAGGATTAATCTTATTGAGTACTGACGAAAGCTCATTTGGTGATGTTGCATATCATCTGTTATAACGAGGATCAAATGGTTCGTCTTTTCATATCCCTTCATCTTATCTGCTTTTTAGATACCGTCGTCCTATTAGTTTAGCATCATTAGATATATACAATGTTTCTGTAATTTTAGAAGCACTTTAAGAATGTCATGTTACATTTTTCTTCACCAACTTTTTGTAACGCTGATGGAAAATTCTTACAGGGTGAAGATAATAAAAGCAGAAAGGTAAAAATGTAATGGAAAAAACTAAAAGATTAAGTGATGGAGAGTTGTGGATTGAGCATCCTGATACGTAGCCTTCTAACTGCATTATGGTGGTCATCAGGGGAAAGATTCCCATCGCATTAGTCTTTTATAGAGTGAAAAGTTTACAGTTCCTTTGCAAAAGCCACAGTCTGAGCGTTCTGATTAACTCGAATTTTGTTGCTAACAAGGTTCAAAGTTTGGATCACATTAATCCCCAAGCCCCCGCGCATGTGTTTCTGTTTTTCTTTGTTTTTGAAAACATATTTTTCTTGTTTCCAGTTTTTGGCCTTGTTTTCAAAATAACTTAGCTTCAGAAAACAAAACTCAAACACGTTATTTTTTTTATTTTTGCAAAAAGTGAAAACTAATTTTTCTGTGTAAATTTTACTGGTTCAAAAATTGTAAGGATATGTTCTGGGTTGTTTCACCTGAACATGTTGTGGTTCCCTTCAAGGGGTCGAGTCCAAATGGGATGTAAAAATACATCGGTAGAGGAGCATTCCGCATTAGAGGGAAGCACCCGCTCGAGTGGTAGTGGACGAAGTGGAAGCATGACAAGATATTTAGTCCACATTATTTTTTTAACTATTAATCACTTCAATTATATAAGTAATTGGTTACACCAAAGAAATTTTTTTTTTTTTAAAACTTTCATACAGCTTCAAGTTGCTCTAACTGCCCTTTTTGGGGGTTGGCCAAATTTATTTTACAGCATAAAAGAGAATTCACCCAGGCCTTCATGTGAAATTCTTCAGATCTTGCCATAGGTATCAGTTACCACAAACTGCAATTGTTGTTTGTGTTTTTCATTGTCCTTTTCCATATCCCAATTTTGTTGTTCTTCCATGGTTCCTGTTTTCCTATACTTGAAATAGAGCACAAGCTGAAGGATGCCTAAAGGGCTGCCAACTAGATTTGGACACTGCCAAGATTGTGAAATTTAAGATTAGTATTTCAATTAATGTAAGAATAATTTACAGAAATCATTTAGTTTGATTTTAATTGAGATACAAACCGTGAGGAAGAGGTCATGGCTCAATAATCCATAAGTCATCCAAAGCGAACTAGCAAGGAACGAGAAAAAAGACAAGTAGAATGGCATAAATTCCACGCTCTTTGTTTGTATAACATGCTTCTGCAATTGTGAGACTTATACATGGGTCAGTAGCAATGGCTAAAACAATACGAACTCTTTCTAACAGAAGAAAATGAAAGAAAAACATAACATTATATTCAATGTTCAAAATACGGTATTTGCATACACGGATCGAAACCTCATAAGCTACGTTTGATGTATTATTGTTGGTTATAATATATATGCAAAATCTGTATAAGGATGTATATAGTATTACATTGTTTGCAAAGAGAATATTTTTGTAACTCGATTATTTGACATTCTAATCATAATAAAATAACCTTATCGTCTCATAATATATCTTTAATATGTACTAGTACTATAACAACACTCATTTTTCTATTATGACATGAATGTCGATTGTTAAAACATGAGAGAGAGGACTCACCACAACCACTAGAGGAGAACCATACATTGCTACAGAGGCTACCAGTCCAATACTCCCAACAAAAACCTTGCGATGATGGTGATCATGGAATACACAAGCTGATATGGCTGCGGCAAAGGCAAAAGCTAGGATAACAGGTATAGTTATCATCGCAACCTTCTTCTGCACCCATGAAACCTAACTTAATATTCCTTCAATAAATTCATGCATGCATGCAACAATTAGATAAAAAAAAACACATGGAGAATAATGTTTATATGACTTACTATATTTATATACATGTATCTATGTATTTCCATCCATCTATATATATGCTCATATAATATACTTGCCTTTCCTCCAACTGAAGCGAACCAGAAGTATGGAAGAATGAAGGAGAGCTCAAGAAGAATTCCTACGCCATTAGTGGTGACCAAGGGAAAGTTTTCCCACCTATAGCTCACCACAGGCAGGCCATACCAGGTATAAAGGAAACAGTTCAATAAAGCAATAATGTATGGAACACATGAAAATTCCTCGGTGCTTTTCTTCTTTATGACCATTGAAAATGTTAATCTGCTTAAAAATAAAAAATTAAAGTTAGGATTAGTTCATGTGGTTATAAAAAAGAAAAAAAGAACACAATATCAGGAGGGTGGAACTGGACATTACAAGGGTGCAGCATAGAGTAACATGGAGGCAGCATTTCCTGCAAGAAAGACAAGTTTAATTAGGCTAATTTATTTTTTTTAGTTAAACGGTCAAGGGTGTTCAGACCAGTTTATGCGCACTTTGATTAATCTCTTCTTCAGTTCAACCAAAAGCATACCATTCACACTGGAACTAGTGAATTCATGAGGGATAAATTTATAATGGCATGATCCTAATGGATTGTCAAAATTCAAACTCGGAACGTCTGAATTTATAACTCATTTCTATTACTACTTGAACTACTTGTGAACAATTTTAATTCACTTTGTTAGTGACAATGAGAATATGAACAGATAAATAAAGGAAAAAATTAAGTTACCCATTACTCCAACTGCTAAACGCAACTTGTCTCCCATGTCTTAAGTTTTGGAAAAGATCGATGCTACCGATGGTAGAAGAACTACTTCTAAAAGTTGCTTGAACATTCTATGATAGAGTAAGGGGTATAAATACTGATGAGATGAATAGCTCAAGCAAAAAATAAATAGAGTGCTTTCTACCCTGTAAATTAGAGGAGGAAAATAAATTCAAAAATGAAAAAAAAAAATCCTGGTGGATCAGGGAAATAATTTGGCACTAATGACACGGCATTTGGTTGAATCTGTTTCATGCAAATGCTCCATTCAAACCTGTGTTTGGCTTTGCAATAAGACAGGAACAAGTCTAATTTTCGGTACCGTACTGTTATTATAAAATTTGTGATTTATTTTTATAATTTTAAGGGTCATTTATAATTTTTGAGATCGCTTGTGATCAATTGTAAAATTTTTAGGATCAAGTAAATAACACACAAAATTGTAATATGACCTCAAAAGTTGTAATTTATTCGGTATCGTAGTGGACTTCATAAGATAGAAGAGAAAAAGACTAATGATACTCTTTGTCTTGTAAATATTTTGTCTTTTTTAGGTCAAGGGTTTAAGTTGTTTTCTCTTTCCGACCCCTCCCAAAAAATAAAATGAAGTAAAATAAAATAAATAAAAATAAGATCAAAGAGAAAGAGACCAAAGAAAAACAACCCAAAGAGAATTTATTTGACATTTTGGGTCTCCTGTTTGAGTGGAAGTTGTCGCAAGAATTCCACGAGTCACTGCAGATCTTTTTAGGTGTTGTGCTTTTCGCGTCAAACGCAGAGAACAAAGTATATTGAGAGCTTTTTGCTTATGCATGTCATGTGTTCTCTTATGTCTGGGAAAACAGTCATTCTCCTCAAGATTAGCAGATCAATCATACCAAACATTATCTTCTTAAATTAACATGGTTAAGAGATATGGATTATGGAACATATCTCCCTAATATAACACCCTTCAAAAGAGAGAATATTTTAAGACTTGCAATTCTATCAAGGTAGCATTATTCGTGTTAATACATAATATTATTTTCGTGTTAATAGATTAGATTCGTCTCTTGTTTAACATATTATGTCATGTAATTTTAAGAGGTAGTTTAAGTGGTAACAGACAATCCTTCTGGGTCAAGTCTTGAGGAATTTATCTCTCATGAATACACTTAGTCTCAGTATGGATGATTTACTTTTGATCAGACCAGATAAGAAATTAATCAAAATATACGTAAACTGATCTAAACACTCCTGAACATAATATGCGATGCCGAAAGGCAGGTGGTAGAGTTTGGCTTGTGGAATCAATTTACTCTGTCCTAAAACATTCTGACCCTAGTCTAATAAAAACCAAAACACAAAATCTTTTCCCATACATCTTTGGGTGCTCTATGGCTATTGGTTTTTTCATTCTGTTTGACTGTTTGGAGGAAGCAACCCAAATTAAGAGGGACAAAAAAGGAAATTTAAAAAATAGCTTTTCCACTGTTAAAAGAAAAGGTTTGATTTTGATATGGTGGTGATCTCGGTCTTATCATTTCGTTCTGTTGTCTCCCATTCATATTATCTAGCTTCAGCTATCCATTAAAATTCTTTATCCTCAATCAAACACCAACTATTCCAATGTGTTTTTTTTGTACATCATGGTTGAGTTACGCTGCGGAACAATCAACAAAAAAAAAAAACACCATTTTTAAGTGTATAGAAAGAAGGTATTCTTAATCCACAGAAAAACGAATAAGAGAATATCTCTAAAAATGCATATTATTCAATGCCTAATTCGTATTACATAAGAGAATATATATATATATATAGGAATGACCAAAATTCTAATCGTCTCCATAATAAAAGCAAAATCCCTAATTATACGAAAATTATCAAAAATGAAAAATTACAATCTAACTAATTAACATAAAAGTGTGTGTCATCTGGAGTGTAATAAAACTGACAACATTAAATTCGGAATCTCCTATGATTTATTATTAATTTTTAAATTCATTTCTAAAAATAAAAAAATATGATTTTGAGGTCTTAAATGATGAAATTCAGTCCAAAACTGAAAGAGATCACGACAAAGAGATGAGTTTTAATCATTGACCCATTCCAAATCAAACCCAATGATCTAAGTCAATTCTGAGTATGGCCTATTTTGCCTCTACTATTATTACCTTTTGGCCTTTGGTTGGGCGGTGGACGCGCGGCTGGTTTCCTACTCCAAATAATCTGTTGTCTTCTGTTCTACGTCATTCTGTAACTTGAATGATATTCCAGCATGACAAGCAAATTCCCTGATATTGTTAATTATATGATGCTGTGGAATGTGACTGCACCACTTAATTTGCTTAATGTGGATGGGATTTGTGAATTGGATGGTCCAAGTGCATGTACGAAACATTATCCCATATGCCCAGAATTGCATCTTGTATTTTGACTTATTATTGCAAAAACGGAAGCTACTATGATTCGAACTTTGACGTCTACCCTTTATTAAGCTTTCCCAAGTTTTTCTTTTTAGAGGACTCGTTGCATGTGAAGAACCATGGTAAAGTTCTTCGTTTTGCATTGAATAAACCACATATTACACTGCATATACAGGCCCCTCAATTCCTTTGAGGTTTGTTCTTGAGAACGTACTCTCTAGACAGGATACTAAACACATTAGCTACAACATTGTATAGGTCTATGTGCACGAACGCCCAACATACATCATTCATGGCTAGTACTGTGTAACAGAAACTGAGTATCTAACTGACAAGTTGTAAGTAGAAATGGTTTTAGAAGCAAATGAAATATGAGAATACCAAGAAATGCTACACAACGATTTGGTGCACAATGTTATGCAGTTCCAACTGTCCTTGAAAATTCGACATTTGGTCAGCCAGCCATCAATGCTCTTAATTATTTAAGATAGCTTCAGGGTAATGCAAGTGTCCTGTGTCTTGTTTCCAGCTAGAGAGGAGATAATAAAACATGTTTTGGGCTCTTTCCTAATCTTCCAATGCTTTGCAACTATAGAACTAAGTCAAAAATGTATGTACCAAGAATTTTCTGTCAACATGAACCTTCCAAGTGAGCATAACCAAACCTCTTGTTGCAACTTTCGAAAACATAATACATAAAAGAAACAGACCACATGATTATATTTCGTGAACAATGATACAAAAGCAATATTATGGAGGTCATACTCTATAAAGTAATCGCCTATTACAAAGAACAGAAAGAACTACAGGTCGTATATGTGTATAGCTTCTTCAGGTCCTATGAAAATGGACTACATGGTATGTGACTTCTATGTGCACCACAAAATTTAGGTCTATGATGAAGATACTTATTGTACAACAATACGTATACAGTAATGACCAATGGTGCACAGAGTGCAGATCCAGAGGGTGGAGAGGAATATGTGTCCATAATATACAGATGAAGTGATTAATTTAAAAAACATACTGGCGAAGATAATCCACCCGAGTTGGATGCTTGAGTTTCATAAGAGCCTTTACTTCATGCTTTCGAACCATCTCCCTTGAGATATTCAAGTTCCCTGCAATCTCTCCTAGTGTTCTATCACCTTTGCCATCGAGCCCATATCTTTGTCTAATAACCAAGCTCTCCTTAGGCTTCAGAGAATCAAGCTGCAAAAGATTTTTTTTAGACTGTTACAAGTTTTACTAGTCACAACTCGCAATGCTTACAATTCATTTAGCACAACTGATATAGAAGCTGTCTCCTCTGAAACAACTGTTATGTATTTCTAATTGCTTCGAGAATAGTGACAATTTTAGTTTTCTTTTGTAGCATATTTCAATGGCTATCCAACAGACCTGGGAATGGAAATTCTTTCAAAAAATTTAGTGTGATTTATAAAATGACGAGGTTCATGTGTCAGTGTGGAGTCAATCATAATTGGAAGTCAAGGAAACTATTAGCAATAACAAGGTTGTAGAAGGCAAGAAAAGTACCACATCATCAAGAGCAAGCCTTAGAAGAGCGGGTTGCCTGCGTTTGTCACCTCCAACGCCATCAGTGTCAGTAATCCCATTGATGAACTCTTCTTGTGTTGTCGGATGTCTTCCATGGAGAGAGAAGACGGGTTTTGATGCGCTCATCACTTCATGGTACCTCTCAGGGGAAATTCCAACCTTTTCTATTATCTCTTCCTCTGTTGGCATTCTCGTCCGCTCAAACAACAACTGTAGTTTGGCCTTCTGAATTTCTACTCTAACCTGCATCAGAAAAGCCATCAAAGTTCATACATGTCCAGTTCTCCAAAAGCATTGAAGAACACACATAAACATGTTCAACGAAGTTCTTTGAAGACAAAAATGTGTCGAATTTTATTGGAGTATGATGATCTTTTATACTTTAGGAGGATAAGTGTTAGGTTTGAGCGAACTTGATCCAAACACTTTAAATTATCCAATAATTAGAACTTCATCATTAAAAGATTTTAATGTGTTTAAAATTATCACAATTCTTAATTTGCATTTCTTACACTAGCTCAATCCAATTATACAAACTTGTTTCAAGTCCTTCCCATCTCTGATCTCAAATCTTGATGCTACATTTGAAACCCAACCATCCCCCCCAAAACCAAAAAATAAAATAAAATACACACCCTTTATTTTCTCTCAAATAACATACTTAGCACATAAAATACTAAAAATTTATATCCGATCCCAGTTTGTTACGAATTCATCTCTGGAGAAAAAGCAGTAAATCTATTGGATTCAGAATGGAATATAATGATCATGTTAACCATCAAGCTACATAAACATGGACACGGAAAAAAGCCAGAGTAGGGTCGAAGGAAGCATACCGACTCAAGGCCAAAAGAGACTCGCTTGAAGCTTGAGACAGTCATTGATCGTATGATGGCATGCCTGATCCAAAACAGACCATATGTGGAGAGTCTGAACCTCCTTTTCGGTTCAAAACGATCAATGGCTGTAATCAGACCATTCACTCCCGCTTGACAGAGGTCTTGGAATTTTGGTCCATTTGCAAACTCTTGGAAATATTTATTCATAACAAACAAAACAAGACGCAGATTGTGCTGCAAGAAATCATTGTCATGACTGTCACAGCCAGTTTCACAGGATTGCGTAAAAGAAACATGACAAACACAAACATATCATCTTAAAGTACAATTTACTTTTGGTCAATAAGCTGAAAGTGTAGATACAGTTCTCTTGGCCAATCATATCTAACAGAAACCAAGGATTGAACATGGATTCCGTACATGCATGCGCACACTCACACAAGAGCACATACTAAACAATATCTGTAACCTCATATCCAGTTTTTTTTTTCCTTTTGGAGTGGCTGCATTCATTGTGTTAGTGAAAGAATGTATGCTCATTTCATTTACTTATTACAGAATGTAGTTAACCAAAATCATTGTGTTTAAGATGAGGGAAGATAAGCTATCTCAAACTAAATGGAGAAAGTTGTTGAGCCTCACAAGCTTGGAATTTGAAGACCATAGGCTGGTGGAGGTTTACTAATTTAGTCCTCAAAGATTTAAGTAATAAGGCAAGAAAAGAATTGTTTTTCCAAGTAAATTGGCACATGAAGAAGACCTGATAGTAACAGAACGGAATTTACCTTGATCAGTTTGTTTCTTGCAGCTCGGCCAACTTCCATGTGTTTCCTAAGTTGAATTGCTTTCATATCCGTTGCCTCTGCTAACTCACCATCTGTTGGTTCTCTTCCTAAATCATTTTGCAAGTTCTCCTTAACTTGGAGGATTGTCTAAATTAAAGCAAATAAAAGTTAGCTGAAACAGACTACCAAGTGTTACCAAATAAATTAAAAGCTAATGAAAATCATCTTTCTTCAATCGTTGGCTGGGAAATCAAGGTGTTTGAAGAAGAATTTGGCTCACCTTCATAGGTTGCATCAATTTAAACAACCATGCGTGCTCCGAAGAAAGAAGAACTGGCGGGATCTTCATTTTCTTCCAGTCTAAGCTCACCAAGTCAGTGGAAGCTGAATACTCCCTAACAAGCCTATTAGTTTTTTCATCTTCATCATCCTCAGAGTGGACTCTCTTCTGGGTTGAAGCAACAACTTCGTTTCGCTTCTTCAATGCAATCCTCTTTTCAAGACTCAATCTTTTTGCCTCGTCCTTCCTCTGACTCCTCACAATATTTATAACAGTTCCCTTTTCTGCCTCTTCATCACATTCAGCAATCCTCTTCCTCCTCCGCCGGTTTCTCTTGGTCACACAATCTTTATTGTCTATATCGGAAACAATAGTTCCAGGACTAAGCTTGTATATATTCTCAAGTTTGGCAGCAGCTTCATTGTAGTCCAATTCTAAGGTACACGGTGAAGCTTCATCGATAGAGACAGCCTTTACTCTTTCTGAAGACTTCCTAACTCGTCGAGGTCTATTTTTGTTCTTTTTAGATGTTTCTACAGGTAAGGAGATCAATTCTTGGAGTGCAACTAACGCTGTATTTTTGGTTTTATCTGTTTTGAATGCCAAAATAAATGGTCTTTTCACTGGCGATGGATGAGTTGAGAATCTTGTGCTCAATCCCAAAGGCGTCCGTGCGGCAGAGCTGGAAACAGTCACAACTCCCATGCCAAGTTTTCTAATCAGACCTATAAGATAACTGATAGTTTACAAACGGGTCCTGCAACAATAGATGATGCATTTAATTTTGTTGCAAACAAGAAAATTCACTTCCTGTGCTATAGAGATAATATAATGTAAGATCAATAAGAGTGTTTCACCATTATAGATAAGATAATTTGCTAGATAACCAAAGAAATTAGCTAGTTGAAGAAAAGAAGTAGTTGGACTGATTCAGCTTGTTGCCCCAAAATTGCCCCTACCAATTTTTTTTGGAAAAGGAACTTCGCAGCGGATGATTACAGATTCTGTTACCCATGGACCAAACTAATGTAGCATCAAAAAGCTGATGATTGCATTTGGTCAATTAAGTCAAAAATTATATTCCTATAGCTGTTGTTCATCTTATAGTAGACTAAGCAGTGCAGAATGTTTGTGTAATGTGTATTATTCAATCAGATCCTTCTTAATTTCTAGTATTGCACTACATAAACCTCGTATACCTTCAAAAAAAATAGTTTTAATGAATCGATTGTCTTGATTCTCGAACAACTATGCTTTAGAACCACAGTTTTTCATTATAAGGGACACCCCTAAATCACTGGCTAAAGAAATATAGGATGGTAAAAGTTAGAAACCCCACAAAAATAGAGCCACAACTCAATAGCCCAATTGATGAGACAACTCTATAATGGATCCCAGATCAAAATCAAACCATCTGGGCATCAGGACACCTTACTCAACAACAACACCGACTCTATAACACAAAATTCAGATTGCACGATAGAATAAAACAAATAAAAATGCACTCCCAATTCTTAGGATTCTTAATACAAATTCCATATAAACAGTGTCATCACAGAGCTAGCACCATCTTGTAGGCCTATCAAACATCACACTAACAACCACCAACACCTCAGAACTGGAATAATCAAGATCAGTTGTCGAATAACAAGCAGCAAAAGTTGGCAATGCCACAAAGTTTACACTATACAACATATCTTTGCGCTCTCTCTCTCTATATATATATATCGATTGCATGTTAGAGCTTATTCATCAGGATATCATTAAACTTGAAACTATTCATATTAGCATAGAAAACAATCTTTTTTTTCATGAAAGAAGATAGAAAAAAAGAAGAACAAATCAATACCCGAATGAGTTTGGTAGAATCTTCTCCGAGTTACCGAGTTGACACAGACTCCGGTGAACGATTCACAATCCTGGTCGACGAACAACGTACAGAGAAGAATGTCGGGGAAAACTTACAGAGAATCTCAAAGAAACAGAGAAGTGAGAGAGAGAGTTAACAGAATAAAAATCATAAACAGGCGAATTACGGTGACCACAAGCCTTTTCTCCGACTAATCAACGGTGGGGAACATAGGATGTTAAAATGAACGGTTGATCAACGCCCACGTGACTTATCGGAGTGTTTTGCATAACTGTAGTGATGACGTGGCCTTTGCTGTGGCAGACGAGGTTCTACGTGGCCAGTTGAGAGTGGAAGGTGGGATATAAAGGAGGGGAATCTTATGGATATTGTTTGTGATACGTGGTTGGTCCTCATTGGATGGAAGATAATTACGAAAGTTTATGGGACCCATCCCATATAGGTGGCCTGGCCCATCTCTACGTCGCCCAATTCCAGCCATTTGAAAGTTGCAATTTCCAGGTCTCAATTACAAACCTCATACATCAAAAGAAGGGTTAATCTCATTTTATATTCTGAAAAATTGTTCGAATCTTAATTTGTATTTTTAAAGATCAAAAATTTTAATTTACACTCTCAAAGATAGAAATTTGTATCAATATTTACCCCCAAAGATCAAAAATCTCAATTTGTACCCTCAAAGATAGAAATTTATATCAATGTGCACTCCAAAGATAAAAAATTTCAATTTACACCCTCAAAAATAAAAATTTGTATCAATGTGCACCTAAAACTAAATTGATAAATTATACCTAGATCCCCTCATATTTGTCACTTAATCATTTAGACTTCTTCACATTTAGAATATTACTCCTACATCTTATAACATTTGTGCACGTATAACACGTAACTCATTTTCATTGATATCTATTAATATAACCGTTAAAAAATATAATTTTATCCTAATAAAAAAATATAATTTTATATTACCCTTTATTTTATGTGTTCAATATATTTTAAAGTTCAAAATCTAGTTTACTATTTTAATGTCTAATAAAATGTAAATATTTATATAATGAAATTATAATTTTTTATTAGGATAAAATCATATTTTTTAACGATTATATTAACAGATATCAACGAAAAAGTGGTTATATGTTACACATGCACAAACGTCATGAGATGTAAGGGGAATATTCTAAATGTGAAAGAGTTCAAATGATTAAGTGACAAACATGAGAGGATCTAGGTATAATTTATCAATTTAATTTTAGGTGCACATTGATACGAATTTCTATCTTTAAGGGTGCAAATTGAGATTTTTTATTTTTAGGGATGCACATTGATACAATTTTCTATCTTTGAGGGTGTAAATTGAGATTTTTGATCTTTGAGGGTACAAATTGAGATTTGAACAATCTTTTAGGATGCAAAATAAGATTAACCCTAAAAAGAAACGTGACGAATTTGGATCCCTCCGTTGCCCTTTTCGTTCAATTTTTCTAAATCCAATAATAGATGACTAATATATATAAAATTCTGAATTTTAATGGACAAAATTTTTTTCTTGTAAAAAATTCCTTAATAATGGTTAACACTCCACCAATAATAAAATAAATGAGAAAAAATTTTGTCCATTAAAATTTAAAATTTTACACATGTCATTTATTTAGCATTACATTGAGGAGAATTGAAAAAAAAGAAAAATCTAAATCCGTGACAAGACACCCATGAGTTGACTTTCTGTTATTTGTAATTTTTCCCTTTATTATTAAGGAATTTGTACACGTAAAGCGGAGGTGTTATCAAAATATTATTTTTTAAACATATTTCTAATCAAATACTTCCTCATAAAATAATTTTCATAATAATTATTTTCTTTGTTAATTACAGAATATATATATATATATATATATATATATATATATATATTATATATATACATGCAAAAAATTGGACTTGATTAAAAAAAATTATTTTATGAGTAATATTTCTACAAAAGTGCTATATAGAATTTTTTAAATAATTAAAAAATGACTTGTAAATTAAATGTCAAAAAAAAGATAGGCTTAAATAGTAGAGTTAATTAGGAGAAAAAACAAAGGAGAAATAAATCCTCTTCCTTTTTTAATTTTATTTTATGATGACCAACTCTAATACCGTGGGCTTGATATCCCAATGCCAGAACATGGCCCAATAAAAATCGTGATTTATCATTAGGCCCATAATTCAACCAATGCCCAAGGGGCTAATAACAAGTAGACTGGATTAATGCCCACAGCTATGGTAGATGACCTACAGGCCCAGAAACTCAAGGCTGACTCCCTTCCCACTTCTTTCGTGTTTGAAGCCCATTTATTAACAGTAGTTGAACAAGCATATACAATTAGTTTAGAAGGGTGCTTATCATCCGCATTATACCCTACCCGCCTATGGGTGGGGTTTCCCCAATCCGTTTTACGACCCGTTTGGGGATCACCTTTATTGACTTAGGTGGATAACAATCTGAGCCTCTGACGACCCAATTTGTGGCCCCAGAGATCCAAGCAATTCAATGCACACAAATCCTTGGTCCAAAAAAAACAAACTGCACAAACTTGAATGATCTGAAGAAGAATTTCTGCTTTCTACTGAAATGCAATTAAGATCCTAATAAAAGCCTATTCCGACCCACCAAGTGGTCCGGGGGCTAATTTTAAGGGGACCATTTTGCCTTAATTTGAACGTTTTGAGGCATATTTGTATAGTCATTTTAATGGAAACAACTCATACCTGACTAAAAACACAATGGCAACAATCAGAAAATTAAAACTGCTTTAAATCGTACAGTATATAACTGGTTTAGGACCACCATTGACTTGCTAATAACATGCTGTTTTTGTTTTTTGTTGTTTTTAAAGGTTTTTGAAGTAGATAGTTGCATGTTTAGTCTCCTACTTTCATATATACGTAGTTGACAACTCAGTAAGGTCCCATTTAATAAAATAAAGGTGATAATCAAGTTGAAAGTTTTGGGTTTTGGTACGCTCGAGCTTGCTCCTAGCTTGAATGTTTGCTCAAGCTTAGCTTGTCTCGTTTTTGTACTTGGTCAAGTTGGGGTCGAACTCACAATCCATAATTAGATTTCGGACATCTTATCTATTAAGTTAACAGTGTTACCGCCATAATATTTATATACTATAATGAATTGAGCTCAAGCCTATTGCACTGAGCGACATATTGATCGACATTGACTTCCAATCCATATTAAATGTCTAAAAATGTAGTCATGTTCAATTAATTGCGTGATACAAATGAAATTGAACGAGTTAAAAATAAGTCAATTATGAACAAAACTCAAGTGGTTTGGTTCGTTTAATCGCTATGCAAATGCAAATTAATTCTCTCTTTTAATGCACAAAACTCTCACTCCTCCTGTCAAGGTCAGCACAATAGAATAAACACTTGCGTAGCACCCCACCCTAATTCTATGATCATTACATTTAGGATGGCAAATAGGGAACTAGGTGATATAATATATCTCCTAATCTAAATGTAGATTAGGAAGACAATGAGAATGTAAGAACATGCGGTACTGAAAAGAGAATAAAGATTAGGGTGGCTTGAAGCTTTTCAGTGCTCAACTCTCAGCTGTATTGAAGTTCTTGGCGTTTTTTACTTTATATCTGTCTCTGAATCCATAGGCTATAATATCACATACTAAACCTTTAACCTATAGGATAGTTATTTCATGGTTGCAATTGGTATTAAAAAAAAAAAAAAGGAGGAAAAGTAGTTATTGCCATAGCTCAGCTTGCACAAGTATATGATGTTTCTGGAGATAATAGCTAATTAATTTGGAGTTGTTTTTTTCGGGCTTTCCAATTTTGGGCAAACTACAATGTAGCGAAATTGACTTAGCTAGATTTGTCGATCATGTCGGAAGAAGCGGGTTTATGTGAGAAACAACTCTACACATACTCAATTCGTTTATTAATTCGTGTTTAACGGATCATGTCATATCGGGTTTGTTTATTAATTGATATATACGCGGATCGTGTTGTATATTTCTTTTAATTGACTTCACACTACCTGATTCGTTCATTAATCGTGTTGTGTCAAGTCTACTTGTTTATGATTTAAAAAAAATCAAAACCCTTTAATTTCTTGTTATGTGCATATCATCTTAATCGGTCATGTCATATTTTAACACCCATAAGGATAGCAATATTATTGTATCAAAATTAATTACAAATAACAGTTTCTAATTTTGGTGTCAAAACGAAGTTGACATTTTTTGTAAAAACGACTAATCACAATTTTACCCTCAAAGTTTCTACAGATCGTCACGTTGGTACTTAAATATTGTCTTGTTTGATTTCTCATTTTTTTCAAGTTCTGTTAAAAAAAAAACCCAGATTTTTCTAAATATGAAAATTCTAACTACCATTATCTGTTTGGTTAAACTGATACTACGTCGGGAATTGGAAGAAGAACTGAACATTAAGGACCAAAGTTAAAATCGGATTAAATTTCTGGGGTAAAACCATAATTAAATCTTACAGAAATGGCCTCGTCAGCTTCTTTTTCTTTTTAGTCTATGAAAGGGTAAATGTGGTCTCTCCTTAATATGGGGTCTGGTTCATAATGGTCATTGTTGCGAAGCTAATAGTTTGTGTCCCAAAACAAACATTAAAATTTTTCATCTCAAATCAGTTTTGATGATTGGATCAATGAATTCCAAAAAAAACCCTAAAGGGATCCACTGATTCAACCTTTTCAAATTTCAAATGTAAAAATAGAAGGAAAAAAAAAAGTTTCAAGACCCGATACATTTTAAACACTTTATTTAGTTCTCTCAATCATGTTGGGTAAGACGAGTTTGTGTCAAAAAATACTTCATTCATATTCGATTCGTGTTTAACGAATCATATTATATCGAGTTCGTATGGTGTATGAAATGTATATAACTGATATATACATGAATTGTGTCGCATATTTTTTTTGATTGACTTCACTCATACATGATTCGTTTATTAATCGTGTCCGTGTCAGATTTGATCCACCCGTTTATTAAACGGGCAGTTCAAAAAAAATTTAAACTCTCTAATTTTGTATCGCGGTAACGGATCCTGTCATATTTTAACACCGTTAACCTTATTAAAGTTTCCATATTGATCGAAGAAAATGAACAAATAATCTCGAGGCATGAAAATTGTTAGCTGGGGTTGGAGGAGAATACGATGCATTGCATATGTCAAGGATAAAAGTTTACAAGAAATACGATCAAACACAAGTTAAATTTAATTAACTTAGAAATTCATAAATTACAAATGACATTTAAATTCTCAATACAAGGGTTATACTAATCACCGGCAGTTCCTAGTCATGACTTATCTACGATGAGAAATGCTACTTAGACATAATCTGGGGATCTCATAACTTAAATTCAATAGAATAGACTTCATGTAAAATTCATAATCAATTTAATGATTACATTGAATTAAGTTTTTAATTAGATCCCCAAATTAAGTCTTATAGCATTACTCATCTACAACTACTTATGTTAGTGGCGATGGTTGTAAATGCCTCCCCACATTCTCTTTTATTGCTGGAGAGAGAGAGAGACTGTTAGGGTTTGGACATGTACTTTAGCAACATTTAGGGATCTTAGCAGAATGTTTGCTGAACTCGTTGAGCGAGTTCCTCCGCACTAAGTTGGCAATCAATTCCAATCTATCAAGAAAAAGCACACAGTCAATCATTAGCTTCAATGTATTTCTATTGACACACAAAAAAAAAAAAACAGTACAATAGAACAACAATTTCTTAATTTGTTTTTCATAAATATTATGACAGATAAATCATGACATAGTTTTCAGTGAAACAGTGTGAATTAAGAGAGAGAGAGAGAGAGAGAGAGAGATGTGTTAAGCTAAAGCATCAATACAAGTGAAGTAGCACCTTGTCTCTTTTGAAAATGGTTGCAAAATGAACATTCTCACGATCTAAAAGACAGGAAATGAGAAGTAAAAGTTGAAAAAAAGTATGAAAATAAAAATCAACAGAAGATGTGAAAGAGCACTAACTGGGAGAGCTATAAGCCTAGAACTAAATAATACCCATAAAGCAAAGAAGTTGAGGAGCCTTGTTTAAAACTTGTAAAGATGTTGAAAAAAGTATTTTTCTGCCAAGATAAAACTAAGTTAACTAACCTATGCATGGACTAAACTAAAGGAGTGGCTGAGGTCTCTTGGGCATGTACTGTTAATACTGTCTTCATTTATTACTTGAACTGATAAGGAAAATGCAAGAAAGCTGCATATATATGTTTACGTCTTACCTTGATGGTGAAACAGAGAACCATGGTCTCCTCCATGGTGCTGATGTTCACTTGAAGAATTTCAAGCGAGAGGTCATCTATGGCGGATACTACCGTCGCAGCTTGGCCAGTTATTCGAGGTGATATCGTCTTCAAAAGAACATTCGGGCCTGTAAATTTCACCTCCACATCCGCCACAGCCGATTTTGAATTTGCCACGAGCTCGTTAGCATTGTCAATGGTGGAAGTGGAAGAAGAAGAAGGCGTTGGTTCGAGTGAAGTAGCCATTGTTGGAGAGAGATAACCTTGGTGCAACCTGGGCTTGTAAGGGCTACCCGGTTGTGGGGTACTTGGACTTATGGGTAAGCTGAGTCTGGGGCTTAGTGGTGGCTTTCTAGGGCTAAGTGGTGAAAGCCTTGGACTTGAAACAAGCCTAGGGCTAAGGACTTCACTGTAAACTTTTCTTTGTTTCTTGGCCTCAAGGGATTGTAAAACTTGCTGCAACTCGTTGATGTAGTTAGCAACCCCTCCAATAACTGATGCTTGATCACCCTATGAAAAACAAAAGGATAAATACAAGCCAAATGACATTTTTTTCCCTTCATTTGGGTAACTGGTTAGACAAATCAAGAGGGTTTATGGAACAAAAACAGAAAAAAAGAAAAGAAATGGAATTCTTAATGTGGTTAGGAAAAAATCTGAAGGGTAAATATGCATTCACAAACAAGTACTTGATTGTCAACTTGACCATGTTTTCTTTTCAAGAGAAAGCCCTTTTGGGAGGCCAACTAGATATCATGTTGTGTATACAAACAGAGAGAGAACCTAATCAAGTTGTAAATCAACCCTGCTTAGTTGAGAACTAAATTTTTTTGATAGGAGGTTTTTCGCCTTTAAAATTGCACAGAAGGTATTTTAGGGCCGGTATATTCACATCTTCGGACTCATAATCAAAGAGGTCTCGTGCGATCTCATGCACGACCATGTATCATTAAGTCAGCTAGGCTTCCTGCGGTTATAGAATCATCTGTAGAAATTTCCTGCACCCTCTCTCTATATAAAAAATTTTTCATTTCGCAATGCAAATCCCAAATATACGTAATTACTCATGTGAATTTAAACTTACGATTGTTGCGTTCTCTGGTTGATGACAAAACAAACACAAGGTTAACTTAAAAGAACTCTATAATCTATATATCACGTAGAGTTACAAGTAAGATCACTTACTCTTTTGACATAAAAAGAAGGCATCAGTGAGCGGAGGACCAACAAATGCTCGTTCATCTGCTTCCTCCGGTTCCGTTCCACAGTAATGTGAGATATTTTTTGTTGACCGTCCAGGTTTGCTTCCTCCGAAGAAGCATTCGCAGTGAGCTTGCGTCTCTTGCACTTTGGTGAAGCTTCAAGCTCAGTTTCAGAATCTTGAACAGCACTTGAAGAAGTTGATTTTTGAGAAACTAATCTCTTCATCTTTGTCTCTTCATCCTCCTTTGAACCCTGCAGATTAGTTTCATCCATTGCAGTCATCGGAGATAACTCCGATACGTCGTCTAAAGCCTCGAGGAGACCGAAGATATCGTCCGGTGAAACCGGAGTGACCAAGTTTGTGTCACCAAAGTCGGAATCTTCAAAAAATCACACCAACTACCACCACCCATTATGGAATACTGCCGGCAAACCACCTCTGTGGATACCAAAAAACCACCAGTCAAAGCCGGAATACAAGTTAGAGGGAAGTGAGGGGTGTTAACTGGAAGTGGAAAGAGACACAGATAGACATGAAGATGTTTTTGGTTGTCAAGATCAAGAAAAGATAAATGCAGTAAATATAAGAGCTGAACTGAAAAGACTAAACTATCGCCATCAACTCCCTCTCGTCGATGGGCCTTTTTTTATACGACTTGTGTATTTACCGTTAGAAGCTGTTGGTTGAGGGTATCACATGGAAATCAGGCTGAAATTCGAAGCTAGCACAGAATTCCAAAGAGAATGGCAAGACACTGGATATTAAAGAAGGCGAGTTTTGTAAGTTGGAATTTGAGTTTGAATTTGTCAAATTCATTTTTTAAATAAGTTTAAAATATTATTCAATTTTTGTTTGGTTACAACTTGAGTCAAAATTGAACCCAAGTTGAATATGAATAGTTCGACTATTTTATATATAAACGAGTTGATTATTTTAAACTTGATTTGAGTTTCTTAAATTCATTTTTTTAAATAAGTTTAAAAAAGTATTCAAACTTGAAAGTTTAATCTAGGTTTTTTAAACTCGTTTTTTTAAACAAACTTAAAAAAGTGTTAAGTTCAACTCGTGAGAACCGTTAAAAGCAAGAAAATATTCATTACAATAGTGATACCACGTGGCAAGGTGATGTGATATCACCAACTAATAGTATTAAAACAAATAAGTGTATAGAACCCACAAAAATTTATAACTAACCTGTCTTGTAAACAAATAACTTCTCACCCTCCTGTCATGTAAACAAATAATTTCCCACCCTTCTGTCATGTAAGAAATTTACCTTTTTCATTTGGAGTTTTATTATTGGTAGGTGATATCATGTCATCAATAGTGACGTAGTATCACCGTTTCATTCAATATTTACTCGTTAAAAACTTACTTAAAGAGAGAGAGAGAGAGAGAGAGAGGGGGAGAGTTTTACAGGGGATCACTGTGAGATCCCTTCATTCTACGGCAGCAGTCAAGTAAATTATCGAACGATGATCTCACGGCCACATGCACTTACAATAAATCCGATGAGTGAATCAAGTGGTTCCGAAGAGGAGTGAATCAAAAAAAATCAAGTGGTTCCGACATTTTAATCAAACTTTTAGGGTTCCAAAGTGTACAATTCTAGATTATTATTATATTAATTTACTTTATTGTTTTTGTTATCAATAACCATAAATGAATTAATGGATTATTTGTAGTTACTAATTATTTTTTTGACATAATATCAATTTTTTTCCACTAGAATTTTTTTTTTTAATACTTTTTCAAGTAGTTTACATACAACCAATTTTTTGAAGGTGCTATTTTTAATGTTTATTTTTTGTATTTGTTTATTTTTTTCTTTTAAATTTAATTGCATGAATATGTATGCACTTATATAATTGTACACCATATGAGCAATGCACAATTAATATCTTTTTCATCAAAATATGATAAGGGTTTTTTTTTTCTGCATTATAAGTGGAAAGTGTAGAAAAATATTTTTTCAGAAAAACATGACAAGGGTCTTTCATGTGGCTCATGCAGTGTATGAGACATGCCATTCCTAGGAATGTCTAGCTTGACTTAGCTATGTGTTTCAAGATTGATTTAAAACAAAAGACCAAGATGCCCGTAATTAAGAGTCGTTAGACTCAAATGGAAAAAGGGAGGGGAGTTGTCAATTTCAAAGTTCTATTGTCAGCAAACCTGACCATGGCTTCAATGTTTTATGATGCTGCATTTAGGGTATGGATTTATTGTGGCCCCACATCAGCATCAGGAGCTAGGCTTATCACAACCGTTTGATGTGTAGACTTTTTTTGTTGGATCTGCCATTTTTTTTATGGAAAAAAAAATAAGAATCTTTATTTTATTGAGATATGGAAGTTCATGCCCTACTTTTTTTTTTGTCGGTAATTAGTTAATTTCCTCTATCCAGATTAAAAGCATTAGTTTTTGACCATTCTACTTCATTTATTTCCTAAATATTCTTTATTCTTTTAATTAAAAGGGATATGGGGTACAGTTTTAGATTGGTGATCTAAAAAAAACGTAGAGGTGATAATTTTTAACATAACTTATCAATCCGACACGAAATTGATATGCAATTAAAGGGTAAAACTTCTGCCTTTAATTGTTTAGAAATAGGTTGACCCACCAAGCTCGTTTAATAAATTGTGGATGTAGTGAGCCAGAAGAGTAGAGAGAGGAATAATATTTAAGGGAGTTTTTTTTTCCAAAAAAACCAGTAAGAACCAATATATTCCCATAAATATTTAGAAAGAATGTACATGCACATGTTTTTTCTCCTAAAAAGTATATGGAAAAAAAATAAAACTTGATCAAGTGTCTTGACAAACACCTTGGTTGTTGATGCATGGTAGTGTGAATAAAGAAACAAGATCAAACAATAAAAATTATAATTTGTTGATTATCGCAATAATATCATATTAGAGTCTTCAGGAGCCTTGTTGATTCCTAAAAATACCAAGTCAATTGGAAATTGAAAGAGACTCTAAATTTTATTCATAATAAATTAAAGTTATTGAATCAGTTTTCAACACCATATAAATACGAAACCCTAATGATCCTAAATTACTAAAAAAAATCAACCAAATACACAATATTTTGAAATTACCCCAAACAGTGGGATAAAATAGAAAACTGTCTTAAACGTTGTTTTTCGGCTTAAATATTTTTGCTCAGATTGTCGAGAACTTTTCAGAATGAGGTTTTATGAATTTTTTTGACACTATTGCCCAAAATTAGCGTTGATTCATATCCGATCAACGCTGCTTTCGATGGTCTTGATCTCTATATACTCTTCTGCTATACGTGCCGCTACATCAGTTGTGCCCTTCATGGTCTCGTCTTCTTAGGCTACATCGATGAGTTATCAGAGAAACAACCTTTGGTTCAATCCTCCAACCAAAATTAAAACTCTTGTGGAGTATTTACACTAGGTGTTCATCATCAAAGTTCAAAGTGCACATCTCTGGCATTGTTTTTTTTGTCCTGTAGTTTTAAAGATGAAATTTAAAGAACATAAGGTATGGAAGAGTTTGTCGACTGCAATAATTTATTGATCAATTTGAAAATCAGTGAGGCCGGCGTATCTGTAGGAGACGCAATCTAGTGGTTTTTCTTCTGGCAATCATACATAGAAAAACTGTACGGTGAAACAATCAATTTGATTCTCCAGAATCTGAAAAAGTGATTGTCCAGAAGATGCCTAACATCTTACCGGGGCCAATAATTGAGCATCTGAGATCCATTTTTTTTCTGGAACTACAACTCAGAAATGCCAAATGAACAGTGGCGTTGTAATTATATAAGTTATTAAGATTATGACGGAACAAAAGATGAAGAAAAAAAATTAGAATACAACAAAAATGCAGGTGCTACACCAAACAAGGGTGGTGATTTTTTGTTGTAAGTGATTACAACAAAAAGACTCTATGAATACTAAAACAATTCATATATTGACATTTTGTGCTCATTTTCAAATTTCTGTTTTGTTATTCCCATCATCCACTAGGAGAAATATGTTCTCATTTTGTGTCATAAAAAATTGAGATCAAGATAATAGAAATGCATTTGTTTTTGCCAATTGTATATAAGGGTGCATTTTTAAAATATAAACAAATAAATTTAGTGTAGTCAAATTTGTATTTCTTTCATCTAGGGCATAAAATATAAAGATATGTTGAAAACCCACAGGTGACACCCAAAAACAATTCTACTATGAGAATTTGGGTTCATATACAAGTTGGACCGAAACCAAACCCAAAAACTTAAGCTCAAGCTCAGAGTAATTTATTTCAAATTTTTTGTATTTAGGTTCCAACATCTACAACAGGTAGGAAAGGAAATCAAGTTGACGTTAAGTTCGAGGGTTTGAACTCGTTTTAAATTCAGTTATATGTGAATAAGGGTTCTAACTTAAGGGAATTAAAGTAGTCTTATAAAAGTTTATGTAAATTCGATATCTCGGGATGTGATCACCATTCTGTGAGTAAGAAGAAAATGAATTTAAAAGTTACTTAATTTTGTAATTAGGTATAGTTATCTCAGATTAGAAATAAAGTCAGAAAATGTATTTCTGTGCCTAATTAAGTACAAATGCATTGAATGAAAAAGAAAGCGGTAAATTTCAGTGTCAGAAGTTATCTGCAACGGCCAGCAATGACAGAAAGTATCTGATAAAACGCAGAAACTGAATGGTTCTAATGATAATGAATGCAGAAAACCATGCTTGAGTGGGTTTTAATGGAAGTCGAGAGGAAGTAATCAAATCTGTGCTTATGTGTTACTGTGCATATTTGTTTGTTTGTGTTGGGGTTTTGGGTTTTTTTTTTTTATATAAAACTCTGTGTGAGTGTGAGAGAGAGAAGTAAATGAGCTAGGGAAGGCAGACGAAGGAGATGATGAATGATACTGAGCAAAGTCTGCAACTTGTCTATTAAGACAGAGAGAGAGATTTGAATCCATAGGAATTGAAGGAGGCTTTCAATGCGCAGACACGGCTTCTCCGTGCCCTCTTATGATTAATATGTCGATCAACTTGAATATCTTCAAACCATCTCGAACAGTTAGAAGATCATCTCTCTTCCACCTCTCTCTTTCTCGGCACACTTTATTGCCATGCCGCACACACAGAGTGGAGAGAGAGAGATGTCAACTGTTTTCTTCTTAAGCTGCACTATATCAATTTGTGGAACAAGAAGGAAACAGGAACAAAAGACATAAAGCTGAGGAAGACGACTTGCTTGGATTCCATGTTGCCGGTGGATTAAAAGTGCATCTAAAAATCATAGAGGGTTAAATGACATTACAATCACAAAGATCAATAAATTTGATCCAAAGTAACCTTTCACGGTATTTATTTATTTTTGTTTATAATCCGCTCTTCCAATTGAAACCTATGATTAAAAAAAAGGGTTGAATGCCATGATAATGTTTACACTAAAATATGAAAATTTTTGGGATGACACGATTTAACGATTAGGGATGAGTTGGCAGAAGTTCAAGATAATTAGACAGTTATGAGAAAAATCTCTAAAAATCTCAGAAAATAGAGAGTTATGCGAAAACGCGGTGTCATGAAAATATTGCTTATAGGCAATTTAGGGCACGATAATAGCCATTGAGAGAGAATCAAAAGTACAGGCTAAGTGATCGTAATAAATGGGTCAGGCTACTAAGAAATGGATACACGATTAAGTCTCCTGCAAACTACTTAGATTTGTCTATGCACTATTTAATTTTATATTTTTTTCTGTTTCATAATTGTAGTTTTTTTTAAGTTTATTTCAAGCACACTTTGCAATATTGTTACTCTATTCCCAATTTCATCCCTTTTTTTGACTCTCCCAGTTCCTAAATTCCCTTGATCTCCAAGACAGAAAATGAATATAGAAGTAATCTAACATCTCGTTTTCAATCACTTGAACAATTACATTTAAAAATCTCACGCTTGTTCGAATCGATAAGATCGTAAATATTTAGAATCATTACGTTGATTCAGACTTTATCACGGCGGCAATTCGAAACATAGCTAAACACATAGGCTACCAACTATCTGAACAACCTAGTGGGCATCTCTTGGTACGTGACCACATATATTAAAGGCATGCAAATATTCTTTGTAAAATTTAAACTTCATAAACCTCAAGGCCCACATATTTTTACACCATGCATATGCTGCGAAGGATAGGAATGAGAGTGTGAGACAAAATTTAGAAACACATATGAAAAGTAGTATTAATAAGCGGGTCGTCCGGAACTTCATTCATTCAGAATCTCTGAAACCTCATTTAAGTCCTACGCGCCATGTACCAGTCTAACATTACTGCAATTTTTTTTGTTTTCCTTCTACTATACCATCAATCTCCCACCTATACCTTGTCCGTTCATCGTGATACACGCCGGTAATTATATACCTATCAACGGCTAAGATTCCGGGTGCCTTTCGGGTGATCGTGACGTCGGATCACATCCCGGAACGGGACTAGATTTCCATGTCCCATTTTTAGGTCACGTCCACATCCAACTCTGTAACGGTTGGGGAGGTGGCTGTGTTGGTGCAGATCCCCTTAATTCATTTTCTAACAGTTTGTGTTTATATATAAGAGTATTTTCTAACATGCACACAGAGCCAACAAATAAATGAGTCTATTGTCCTGTCACATTTCATGGCCAATGCCTGTATCAATGTGTTAATATTGGGGCCCTCCACAAATACACACACACACACACATATATATATATATATGAATTTCTCTTGGTATCCCAAGAGAATCATTATATCACTTTCAGTTGGGAAACTGCAATAATTCATGTATATTAAAATACGAGTGACAACCCGCATCGCTAAAATAGCTCCTAAAAATATTATTATTATTCTTACTGAAGAGATTAAATTCATTAGAGAAGGTATGACTATGAAAAAGGGAAAAAGCCGCGCGACAAGAAAAATTCCAGCTGCTACCAGTAACAGCATGTATAAAAGCCAAAATAGGAGTAGGTCCTTCCATGGCATCAACTAACCATACATGAAGGGGGAATTGTGCAGATTTAGCAACTGCACCGGCAAATAATGGAACGCCACACAAAGTAGAAGACATATCTTTTTTAATTATGTAATTTAAAATTAAAATAAAGAGAGAGAAAATAAAAGTAGTTATAAATTGATGAGATTATTTGATATTGGATAGTGGATTAATGCAGTGGTTGAGTTGTCTGATGCAGAGAAGATGATGTTTTTTAGGGGAAAAAAATTTAAGTTGAATTTTTTACCATTTGATCAAAGTAAATGAATATTAAATTAATCTTGACCGTTATTGTATTTTTATAAGTTGAGAATTCAACTTTTTAATTGTAATATTAAATAAATATAACATGAATTTTATGTCAAAAAAATTAGGATTTGGGAAAAATTCTTAATAGGTTTAACAACATACAACACTGATGGATGGTGGTTGGGCTTCTCTTGATGGTTGCATTATTGCACTCAAGTTTTTTCTCGCATTAGTTTAATAAATTGATTTTATGTTTAGCAGTTAGTTTCACCGTATCTCTTATCTCGATTTATAGAAAACATTCCTCGGGACCATTCATAGCCTCATTCATTCAAATCAAAGAAAGTATCAAGAAGGAATAGGAATGACACAATGACTTGGTTGGTGACTACTGAGAACAATCACTGCATCTTTTGAGCCTTCAGTTCCACTATATAAAATGGAGGGCTCTCCAAGATTAAGAGTATCAATAGAGTCATATACGTTGTGTTACCAATTTTAAATGGCCTATTTAGTTAATGGAGATAGACTATTTGTTACTAATTCAACTTGCTTATTAATTGTATAGCGTTGGATCGACATAGTTAGCCAGTAAACCAAAAACCTAGCCTTGTTACTGTCTTATTTCTCAATAAAACCTACCCCCTATAAGTTCAATGAAGCACCAATATTCTGCAATGATGCCTCAATGCTTAGCCAAGAAATTTAAAAATATAATAATTTTCTTATACACTGCCAGTTAGCTAGGTAATATTTTCATGTCAAAATTAAATTATTCTTGTTTGATATTTAACTTATTCCATTTATTATTAATAATTTCAAACAATTTTAATTTTGAGATCGTATTAAGCATTATTCAATTATACTCTTTTTATTTTTGTATTGTGTCGAAAAATCATCAGGCTGTCCATGACCGTATATTATAAATTTAGAGTAGTTTCTGAGAAACAACTGGTTAGTCATATCATCTATATATTTGAAAATGAAGCAAATAGCCTGTGTCCTTGTGCTTTCTCAGCACACACTAGACACTGTCAGCTCTCTCATCTAGTCATGTTCCTATCGTACATTACTGCCCAGAAATGTCCTTGTTGTTTCTATGGAGATTTAAGTAATGGGACAAAAATTTAGGTTGAGCCATTTCTCTCTTTGGTTGCCAGTGTGCGGAATTTAGGCATCTATGAGACAGCCAACCATGATTGACTCTCTCTCTCTCGCTCTCCCTCCCTCCTAAGTTGTTAGTCCTGAATTCCAAGCTTGGCATTACTTTTCTAGATTGGTATGAGAATCTTAGAGGAAATATTAGAATGAATAAGTTTGTCTTTTGGTGATAGTGACTAATGAGAAATATAGGTAGTTGGCAAAATCTATTACTAAACTCCATCTTGGCCCACATCATATTTTAAGAATGTATGTCTTTTACTTAAGGCTAGATATGAGTTTCAAAAACAAGCAAAAAAAAGATGCAAGTTTCAATCTGGCCTATTCCCTTTCGTTTGATGTTATATCGGTTCTTAATCTACTATATTACAATAATTTTGGCATAATATCTCACATATAGGGATCCGCTCACCAAAAAATGGGAAATTCTCGCATAAGAACAGACATAGGTCTGTAATGCACCCTTCACTCAGTAAGAAGTTCCTCATTTGTAAGATTTCATACTCAAATTTATCACTCTCAAATATCTTAATTATGCCATAGTTAGAAATTGGCATGCAGCAATGACCATTGGCCAATAATTGGTCCATATCCTAAATCTTTCAGTTTGGGCCTATATATATATATATATTGGGGGAAAGATTAGAGAAAAGGTGGACTTAAACCGTTGATTTTAAGAAGGTAAAACTTTCACAAGACAAAGAGTATCATTGGTCCAAAATCAAATATATCGAGCCCAAACTGAACCAATCGAGAGGAGAAATAGAATAGCTGGATATTTTTGTATGAACTTTTAATATTTAAAAGTATATCTTACCAAATTAAGTTAATTCATCTCACAAGCCAAATTCGAAAAAGTTTTTAACGGGGTCAATCTGTAGTTAAGTTTGAGAATTTTGATTCATTTAGCAATCTTATCCCCGTAAATTTTAAGGAAAGATGATTGAAACAAAGATATGAATTTGGTTTTTAATCGTCACTGTGGAAGGGATGCAAGTTTCCTGATGATTTCATTGAAATAGATGGAAGGAAATTGGTTTGCTCATGTGTAGGGCTAATAGTCTTAGGAGTTCGAGTCAAACTTAAAAAACTTGTTTTCTTAATCGAATCTATAAAACTGTTCTAGTTCTACTCGTTTAATAAACGAGCCGAATCTGAACAAGCTTAAAATAAACTAAACTCGAGCCAAGCACGAATATTTACACATAAATAAGTCATATCTGTCAAATTTGAGCTCAACCTGTTAGGCTTGTTTTTTAAACGAGTCTAAAAAAATTATTTAAATTTAACTCATTTAAAAAACGAGTCAAAAACGAACTAAATTCGAGTTAAACTTAAATAGTACAGTTTGATTAAACTGCCCTACTTATGTGATGCTGGTATCACTTGTTGATGACTAAGAGATTTTATCTTCCAGAAGGCCTATAAAAATTGTGCTTTGCACTATGGCCATGTCCAATCTTGACTCTAGGTTTTACTAGGCTAGGGCCTAGAAAGCTCCCCTTGGACTTTTCGTTGGCCCAAGAGAAACCTCTAGGGCCCAAAAATGGGCCAGTGACAGAGTAATTGCAAATGAAACATAATGGGTAAGGGAAAGATTATCATTTTTTAATTCTTTTTATTTCGTAAATTAATATTGTATCATTAGTTTTAAAGTTAAGTTGTTTCATTAGTACAAAAACAATATGTACCAATTAAAAAATCAAAGTAATATAATTCGAATATAGCACACTACCAAAAGTATATGCATTGGCAAAAACTAAACACCAGACCACCAAAAATAGAGAGAGAAATAGATAATCTCAAAAGATAGTTCAAATGATAACAGAGACAATTTACAAAATCATATAAATTTGAATCTTGACAATTTTTTGAGATCAAGTCATGAGCGATCTATTTGTCACAGATATCATATTCTCGGTGGTGATAGTCTATCTTTGACCGGATCAAAAAAAGACTTAATTAAGATGTGTGTAAATTAGCTCAAACACCGCTAATCGTTGACTAAAAAAAAAGAGAAAGAGAGCGAGAAGTAGACCATCCATCCCCACATTTTATGTAGGTGTTGTCGAGGTCTCTACATTTGCGGTTCTACAGCCAATTTTTTTGAGGTCTCCCATCTTTCTCTCCAATCCTCTCCATTATATATCTATCCAATAACTTCGTCTCCTCTCCAATACATCCAAGTTCTGCAAAGCTTTTGTTTTTCTCTCCGTTTTTTCTCTCCAAAACTCGTCGCAAAGGGAAAGGTAGGTGACGACACAAAAGCTAGGAGAGAAGAAAATGGAGGTCACAACAAGAGCTTCAATTAGATTGTTAGCCATTGTTGCTCTCATATTTGCCATGGCTTTCCCTTCAACTACCATGGCTCAATCCATGGCTCCGGCTGCTGCCCCCACCAGCAACGGTACTGGTACTCTCTCTCTCTCTCTCTCTCTCTGATTTGGGATCTTCGCAGTATCAATTAATTTGGTATAGAGACCCTTTCATTCTACGTTCCATGCTTGTGAAAGATGATTGAAATGAATGTATGGTTTTTTTTTTCCTTGGCAGGGACAACAATAGACCAAGTCATGGCATATGCGTTAATGCTGCTGGCTTTGGCGTTGACATACCTCATTCATTAACTTCAGACACTCTTCCGTATCATCACCCCCTACAAAAAGAAAGAAAAAAGAACACTTCAGAATTTCATTAACAAGATGATAGAGCACTGCAAATTAAGGAAGAGGGTTGTTTGTAAAGGTAAATTCGTTCTTAGATGATATCTCTTGTGTACAAGTGCTTTTAATTTGCAAATCCTGAGTTTTCTTACCTTTTTTTTTTTTGGACATTCAACTTCGTAGATAAAGAAATGTATTGATGGAATTGGCTGAAAATGCCATATTCTACCACTCTTTCACAATAAATATTGAGCGTAACGATTATATTACGTTAACATTGTCTTGTAATTTAATCTTTTAATAATAATCACCGGTTGGATTGAATCAAGCTTGGACTCATGTCATATTTCGAAAGCATCAAATGGCCAACGTGGGATCCACCATTTTTTATGTTAGTTGACTATAATTCCCATTCTCCATCTACGTACCACCCTGTTTCACGAGTAAATATTAGGTGTAATGGTGACACCATCCTATAATAAACTTATAAATAGATAACGTAAATTTCACTTTGATAATTATTAAACGACATAACAAAGTGGTTATTATAATATGTGAGATTAACCTCCTTATTTGTTATACTTTTATTAAATGGTGACATTACGTATTAATAATGATGTGGTGCCACCGTTATATCCAATATCAGGTCCTTAAGTTCACTATTCAAATAGGGCTTGGACAAATACCTCACTTAGTATTGGGCCCAATTACCCCAATCCAAAACCGGTAGTGCTTCTATTAGGATTTCATTCTCGAGGCCCAACTTGAATTCAAAACGCTACTAGACTTTTTGCCCAAAATAAAACCTAAATTGAACCCTGTTTTCAACGTGAATTCTCAATCGAATGGTATAATCCATATTCTTCTAAAAATTAATTATGGGCAACATCCAAGTTAAAGGGTTCGGGTTGAATTCGTGTTCAAATTAAATTCGAGTTAAAGAGTCAATAACTCGTGTTGAAGTCATATTAACCTCTTAACCTACGCAATTTGTACGATGTGTATGCCTAATAAAAATTACTCGTTAAAAATTTGTTTTTTTTTTGTCTTTCTAACTACAAATGAAGAACGATAATCAAAATGTTTCGTGGGAAGTTTCTAATAAACTCCGCACAAAATTTCAAAAAATAATCCATTGTTCGAGCATAAAATTTCACAAAATTCCCAATTGTGCAACTTGAGATCTCTATTTTGTTGTCAATGGGTAGAGTTTGAAAACAATTCACTTTTTTGAATCATAATGGAAGCAGAGACAGGGGAAAAACCATAAGGGCAAATTACATTTTGTACACAAAATTTTTAAAAAATTTATTTTGTATTCTTAAATATTAAATTTTTTATGTTGTACCCTCAATGTATTAAAAATATTATAATATAATTTTCCTGTTAGCTTTTGATTGACGAAAAAAATAACAGAAGGGTCTCATTACAATAATTTTGATACATTAAGGGTACAATGTAAAAAATTTAATCATTGAGGTTATAAAATAGAAAACTTGAAATCTTTCAGGGTATAAAATGCAAAGAATGAAAACCATAATTATAGCAGTGGAAGGGAGAGAGAGAGGTGATGACCAACATCTCTTGCTTCTAAGTGAAGCCTGTACCAGAGTTCTCATTGAATAGGTTGATTTTTTCTGTTACTTATTGGATTCATCAACCTTCTTTAATTTGCACACATCAAAAACCGAGCTGTGGTGTTTGTTCTCTTTCTATTCACAAATACCAACACCATAATCAAACCTTCAAAGCCCTGTCTGTGGGTGATGGCCCTTCTTTTCACAATAGATCTTGCATATTATTGTATTGTTGTTTTGGGATTAATTAGGGAAACATAGGGATTCATTTATGGTTCTTCCATTCATTTTTCTTTAGCTGAAACAATAGTTTCCGTTTACTCTTCCTCATTTCAAAATATATAGGCTGCTCTTTTGTTTTTTTTTTCCTCTTGCTCAAGGTCCCTCACCTATACACGATGGATGATCAACCACCAAGATCTTAACCCTTTTTTCTCAACAAACTAATAAACTCTTCTTTTGAATATGAAAGATACGAGTTCTAATTTATTGCGTTGAGTCAATAGAAGAAATGTAGAACAAATCGCATTAAGTTTCATTAACCGACATGATCAATTCGCTGAAAGCGTAACAAAAAGTGATTAAGTAATTGTATAAACAAACAACAAATTCTAAAGAGAATCTGAACGACTCTATTCAATTGGAATCCTTTCAAAAATCAATAGCCATTGTTTTGCCATGGAGCAGCCATCAAACAATATATCAATAATATTTGAGAGTTTTCTCCTATTTCATTGAGCTAAGTAGAAGACCAAAGTGCCCAGAACCATAACAAAAAGTAGTAGCAAGTTAACAGTAGAAACAGAAAAACAAACAACAAATGTAAGTTATCACCACGTCAAAGATCGAGTAAAAGGGCGTACTCAGTACACGAGACTATTACCATTGCAGAATCCGGGAAAAATTAGATGTACGCAGTCTATCCACTGCAAGTAAAGAGACTGTTTCCACACGTCAAGGATGGAGTACTATGATTAATAAGCAGGTTTTTACTAATCGCTCAGATCAAGGGCATCTGGGGCTTGATGATTTAGGGGGGCAGAACATAGGTGATTAATGACTAAACTAAAAATATTAGAGCTGGATCTTGAACTTGATGCTCATTGACACTGTCTCCCAAACTGGTCTTAGCAAACTACCAACTAAAAGTAACAAAAACTCAAGTTGAACTACATTGTATGTGTGTGTGTGTGATACATTTGTCGAACTGCATTGTATTTCCTTCCTTGTCTTGTGGTTTTATGGTTCACTTGGCTCAATGAGGGGCCACTGTGACACTGTCCCAGAGGAATACTCAGGACTTTGAATTTGACTTTGCTACCTCTGTGCATATACCTATCATTTTCCCACCGAGCAATGCTATTAGGACCTAATTCATTATGACCTTTGGATTAACTGTGAGCTCCATCAAACAATAAAATTTGGTGTTTATCCAATGGTTTCAATAAAGCCACATCATTAAGTCAACAAATTATGTCAATTTTTTAAGTCCAAATAGCATTTTCCTTCTCTACCAAGCTCTACTAGGAAACCTGCCCTCGGGGAAGCACTTACACCCTCTCTAAGGAGCCCTTTCGTGCTCGTTAGCGCTTGACTAATAATATAGGACTTTTCAGTTTGATTAGAATCAATTCTATGATTGAGTAGGGGCGGAGAAGGGGTACCATGGAGCCATCGCTGTAGTGTCCGATTAACGTTGGAGTTGGAGGCCCTACACTACTATGCCATGGTATTGTGGGGCAAAGAGGTTATTAATTTTAGGCATTAATATTAATTTAACATCGTCCTGGGAAGATCTTAATAGTTATTATTTAGAGGTCACAAGCTAAATTCTTATCCATTCAACCCTCTTGTGGATTTTTTTCCCTCTTTTCTATTAAAGATCCTCTAGAATTTACGTCATAGTTAGATGTCTCAAAAATGCTTGATTGCAATGATTTTTCCATGGTGAAAAATAAAAGAGCAATACTATAAGGACCTAATCAGGGATAATAATTTATTGCAGTCCTTAGATAAGTTGCGAGTTTCAAGGTTGAGTGGCATCCATTTTCAATCTAACATGTCCAGTTAATTAGGTTCTCAAATTAAATTTAGATAACATTTTTCAAAATTAAGAAAAAATTGGAGGTTAGAAAATTTGAACTCTTTTCCTACCTCTTCTTTCCTTTTCTTTGACTTTCTTTATTTCTTTTTGTATCATTTCCTCGTGATATTCCTCAAATTAAGTTAAAATAACATTTTTTTTTAAATAAAAAAAGTGTAGAACTCGCCAAGTTGTGATATTGTGGTGATAGTGATAGTCATGGGGGCATGGGTGGCAATAATCTAAAATGCAGTTGCAAAAAAATAAAAACCAAATGATTTATTATAAATAGTGTTCATTTAAAATAAGGAAGTAAAAACGAATCATTTACACAAAATTAAGAAAAAGGAAAGAAAATAAAATGGTGACAAATTTAAAGGACCAACTTAATCTAAATTGATTATATTTCCTTGTTTAGGTGAAATTTGTTTTGAAAAAATTGAGGGAATCGACAAAGAGTTGCTTGCACTATTTATATAAGGTAATTTGCTCACATGACTTCAATAATATATGAAAAAATGAAATGACAATCTTACCAAATTAATGATATTACAAGTGACAAGGTCAACAAAACAATTCTCTCAAAGTGTTAAATACCTATATTGCTCTTCTTTTTTGCATTTCTATCACTTGCGCTCTTATTCGTGTCTATTCAGATCAAGTGAGAATAATAAAACTTGACAGGTCTCAAAGCTATTAAGCTAACGGGTAGCCTTTAAAAATGGCTATTGTAATTGCACTTTGCTGCGATTTTGGGACAGAACTAAAAACAAATAAAGTTTAACGCAAATGACATATAAGGATAATCAAGCAGAAATCGAGAGCCAAAAGTTTTAAACAAAAGTTAGAAAATTAGGTTATAGTTATAAATCATAAACTAATTATCGCACTCACTTTTAATGCGAGTGTAAATCACTTCTACAAATCTTTTCAGCAATCTACTGTGATTTATACTATTAATAAAGGAAGATGGAGGACTTTCATGTCCTCCCCCTTTATTTACCTCTTATGACTTCTTCTTTCAAATATTTAATCATGTAAATGAGATTGATAATCGAGTTTATCTTTGCGAGTTCGAAACGAATTTGTTGAACTCGCCTTTTTAAAACGAGACTAAAATATTGTTTAAATTCATATCGTTTAGAAAATAAGTCGAATCCGAACAGCTCATCTATTCTATATATAAATGAGTTGAACTTTGCGAATTTGAATTGAATTTTTTTAAACTTATTTTTTAATTGAATCTAAAAAATTATTCGAACTCAGTTGTTTCGGGTCGAATCGTATACGAGTCAAATTCAAGTCTTAATTTTTCTTTTTCTTTTTTAAATGCTTTATGTTTTCTTTATCGACAAATGGTTAGTGTTTGTGCACAATCTCTAGTCAGGAAAGTGAGAGCGTGTATTGCAGCCCAAACATTACTGCCTGGGACTAAGATGTCTCGAAATGAGGAACTCTGCAGGGTAAAACCCATAGAGACGTACAAATACTTAACAACAAAAACAAAAATAAAAACAAAAAAACCTATAAAACCCAATTATAGTAATCTTAAAAATATCAAAATCTAACAAAATTAACAATTTAAAAAGTAATTTTATTTTACAATCATTGTTAATCTACAAACTCGACAGGTAAATCGATAGATTCGATTAATAAAAAATTAAAATTTAACTTTAACAGATTCGGATTGTGAATATAGTAACTTACTACATCTATTAAATAATTAAATAACACACAAAAAAATTATGCTAATACAATACAAATCCGTTAAATATGTCTTATACATAACATGGAAAGAAATGTGTATAATATTATATAATTATGAATGAATTGCGTATAAATTGTTAAAATTTTGACATGAGTAAGACACAATATAAATTTGACACTAGTGAGATTTATTAGTAGTTCTTAGAGACGACAGTAGACCCGAAAAAAATAAGAATTTGTATAAACTTGTTTCGTTTAAATTGAGGATGACACATATATATTAAACGGTGAACGTATATGAAAATACCCGTATAAATTTATACGAGAATGGACCGAAATTTATCCCCGCCCCATACCTACCCCGCTAAACCCGTTACGTTTATTTATAGATGAAAGACAAGTTTCTACTTTACATGAGCCTATCAGCATCGAATCTTTTGTTGCGTATGTTATGATATTATTTATCATGTTGTTATTATCAATTATGTCGCAGACAAATTTTTAATTTTATTAGTATCATTGTTGTTGTTTTTGCTCAATTACAAGGATTATGTTGTTAACTTTTATTTTTTATTTTTAATTTTGTTCATATCAATTTCTTAAAAAAAAATTGGGGGAGGGGGAGGGGGAGGGAGGAGGAGAGATGGAGATTTAAACTCTTGATTTCAAGAATGCAAAGTATTCACAATATAAAAAATATCATTAGATCAAATATTCTTTGGTCATATATATGATACAAGCATAGAACGATAAAACTTATACTTTAATTGTTCAATGTTTTTCTTAAAATCATAAAGTTTAATTATAACCGGCATGCACCGAGGTGAAAGTGAAGACAAATGGAAGGGACAGATGGCGGAGGCAGTTTGTTGTGGTGGGGGCCGGGGTGGGGGGGGGGGGAAATAAACTTTTTTTAAGTGCGTAGGGAGGTGGAGACTATTCTCCCACCCCGTCCGATCCATTGCCATTCTTAGTAGTCCTACCCCAAGAGCACAAAATATACTTGGATTACCATTATTCAACTTTATTACCAAATAACCCACAAAATGTACTTATCTCTTGTGGTGAACAGCTAATTAAAAGCTCATTAAGCTAATTACCAAAAGTGAATGGAAGGAGATTATTTCTCCATTATTTATAATAATAATTGGTCAAAGTCTGAGTTTTATTTGACCGACATTTTTAAACTGGGCCGAGCATCCTGGGCCACACGTACTCCAAGGGCTGACATAACACCGTTTGATGTTCACTCATAGTCATTGGCCTGACGCTTTTTAGTGGATCCATATAGACTACGTGTCAAAATCCCACATTGTTATCGGGATGCGGCGACAGGCGAGTCGTGTTCCCACACGGCACTCGCCGGAATCTTTGGGCCACAAAGCACCCACCGGCCGGTGATTTTATAAACTTTCCCTTCTAAACTCACCCTCATATCACTATATACTTTTCGATTATCTTGAAAATAAAAATATTTTTAAAAATTATCAAAATAAAATATTAAAATATTAATGTCAAATTTTCAAAAGATCCTCAAACATTCAAAAATATTATTATTCTAATTTTTCATTAAAAACATTTTTTTAATAGAAAAAGATACAAATTTTTAACCTCTATAACGGAGGGTCATTTGATATATCCATTTCTAATACCAATGAAATTCAGGAGACGTAATTAAAAGTTGAATTTGAAATTTTCGAATTTAAGATTCACTCAAGATTAACCCCTTATTAAGTAGTTACCCACCCAAATTAAGAATAAAATTTTGATTCTAACAATAATAATTATTAGAATCAAATTCGATATCCCAAAATGAATCATGGTAGTCAATAAAATAATAATAAATTATTTCCCTATTTAGGCTTTCCAATTTCAGTTGTTGGATACTTGGATCCTATAAATCAGCAATTTCACCGTTCTACTCTCTCTCTCTCTCTACTCTACTTTCTCTCTCCTCAACATACAGTCTAACCCTCTACTCTTTCTCCCCTTCATTCCTTCTATAAGTTGAACCCTTTACTTTCCTGCAACTATCTCCAGAAAACAGTAACATTCGTACAAGTACGATAGATTATTATTTGCTTCCTCATGCCTGGTTTCTATATTTAAGATCCTTACGCTCCTTTTTATTTAGGGTCACGTTAATTTTCATAGAATTCTTCAGTCTTACTTGTCTGATCCTTCTTTATACAGAACTTTTCTCTTTGTCTCTGCTTTTCGTTGCTTTCTTAACATGATTCCTACGCATCCACCCATCAGTATACTAAAGGTTTTGTTTCAAGATAAGCTTCACTTTGTCTCTCAAATTCCTTTTTGTTAGATTTTCTGAATCGGAATATTGTCATTGGTATTGTGTTAGTGACCCAAAAAGTTTTTTTGACCTTATCTTTGACGATTGATTCCTGAGATACAGAGAGATGAACCACAATATGCTACGTCCGATCAAATACACCGAACACCGGGATGTTACAAAGAAAATCACTAAGCCACCCATAGTGAAGCATAAGAGGTTTTCCGATAACCGGAAAGTTTTGGAATACAACTCCGGTATTCCAAGGTCTGTACGGATATCGGTTACTGACCCTGATGCCACAGACTCCTCGAGTGATGAAGAAGATGAGCTTTTTGGGCGACACAGAGTGAAGAAGTATGTGAATGAGATTAATATCGAAATTGCTAGCAAAAGCAGTGTGATTGTAGATAATAGGAAGAAGGTAATGGGAGAGAAATTTCAGGGTAAACGGAAGCCGACGAAGGAAACACCGGCGGGTAATGTTAGGAAGTTTCGTGGAGTCCGGCAACGGCCGTGGGGGAAATGGGCGGCGGAGATCAGAGACCCGGCGAGACGTGTAAGGTTGTGGTTGGGTACTTACGACACCGCCGAGGAGGCTGCTATGGTCTACGACAATGCTGCTATTAAGCTCCGTGGACCGGACGCTTTAACCAACTTCACCATACCTCCACTTCAAGGAAAACGAGAGATTAACATGACGTCAGTTTCAGGCTACGAATCCGGTGATGAGTTTCGCAATCTATCATCTCCGACTTCGGTTCTACGCTTCAGAACCAGTCAGTCCAGCGAAGAAACTGAACAACAGAGCCGGTCTGAACCAGTTCAAAATGATGGAGTGAAAGAAGCTGAAGAGTATCAATCAGTTGCAGCTCCCATGGAGTTTCAACCAGTTCATGAACCGGATTCGGGTCCTCAACCGGGCCAAGAAGATGAAGAGTTTCAGGGTGAAACGGATTCATCAGTAGATTACTCCAGTGAATTTTTGCCAATGGATACACCATTTTTAAACGATCTCTTCAATTTCAAATCTCCAGATCCAATACAGTTCGATGAGGAACCCATCTTCTCCAATAACTTCTTCACTGAAGATTTTAGCTCACCATTTAATGACCTCTCGGTTTTTCCCAATAAATTCCTGAGTGATGAAGATATGGGCATGTTCAACGACTCAGTTCATAATCTTGGATCATCGTCTATGTTGGAGGTGGAAGATTTTTTTGGAGACTTCACCTCCGACGCTTTAATGGCGCTATGACGTACTCTACACAGTACAAGCAAGTGTCGCCGTCGGCGACTTACCAAGTTTGTTGGCAAAATTTTGTAACGGCGGGGACAAAATATCGGCTGGTTTTTGGTTTTATTATGTTTAATGTTGTATTATTTATTTGTTTAGAAATCTCCATTAAAAAATAATGGAGATCGAGTGGAATTTTGTTTAGATTTTATTTTATTTTTCGAATAAATAGCTTTTTGAGAGTGTAATATTGCAGCAGGACTGAATGAATGGAAAAGTGAGATGAAACTTATTTGAGACGTATAATTATTATGAACAATGTTATTAGGATCGAAAAATCTGATTTAATTCACTGTGATCTTTGGATTGTCTGTAGGTCTTATTAAACATTGGAATTTGGTGTTTATCCAATGATCCCTATTAAGTCTGATCATTATGTCGACAAATTAGATCAAATTTTTATGTCCAAATAGTATTACTCAATTATTATTAATCACGTCCACGTGGGTGATGTTTGATGGAATCGATTACTACATTACTGTACTTACGTCTTCAATTATCATTATTTGCAAGAAATAAGATTTAAAATCAAATTTTTTAATAATTTATTTTTGAAAACTCGGAGTAAATTAGGAAAAGGGTGTAAGATGGTCAAATATTTATATGGTTGTTAGATGCCTTGCCTGCCAAAGTGGCATTCCGTTTGGGCCCACACGAGTCGGCGCAATTTGCGGTTAGCCATTTTGACAGGGTTGGGTTGAGTCGGTGTGGGTGGCTCGTGTGAAAATGAATTAAAAGTCCCAAAATCTCCAAAGATTTGGTCACGTTGAACGCGCCACCTTAGGCCTTTTAAGTCATGTTCTCTTTCTGCAGAAAACTAGAAATCTACAAAAATATTACAGTTATTACTAAATTTAAATGGAAAGTAATATTTGAATTTAATTTAATATAATTATTCAATTGTTACATTAAAAATACATTGTTATGTCATTAGATTAAATTCTCAAATTAGGTTTTCATAGTATTACTCAATTTATATTACAGATAAATGTATTCTCTATTCGATGGCTTGAGAGCATACCCAATACATAATTTTTATTAAATGTTATTCATTATAAAGCGCATTTCCAATAGAATAGGGAGTTCTATTGGAATTGTATGAAATATTTTATTTTCTATTTTAATTTTTCAAAGCATGTTCGATATTGTTCTCTATTTTTAGAAAGAGAGAGACCCCTGTCTAAGTTCATACTTACTGATCAGATATCCGTTAAGTGATCTTTTGAATTCAAAAGATAAGGGCTGTTTCCTATAATGTTTGTGTCTGGACATGCACTCGGGACATAAAGTGATCAGTGGCTATAATAACCTAAAATGCACGAGGACATGAAGAGCTTTTTCATATTATGACATACCCATAGAGAGCTTCTCTTCTGCGGGAGAAATTTCTTGGCATCGGAGGAGTAGAGGGGCAGAGAGAATCTAATTTCGTCCTCTGTGATGGCTTTGGTATAAAATGACATCTCATCCTCGGTCCCGAAAGTACGGGAATACAAAGTCGGGTTATAATCTTCTATGTCTACATATGGGGGAATGCGATACTGGACCCTAAACCTATTAATCTATTCGCCCCTTCACTTTGTACTTCCCTGACCTCGAGGAACTAGCCGGAGGATTCTCAGGGGCAGGGCGACGTCAGGGCATCTCCAAAAACGATGAAAAGTGAAGAAGAAGGGAGGGGGTTTTCCCACGAAAATCCCCAAGGAGGCTTCCTGAGGGTTGGTCACAGAATGGCGACCAGAAACACCTCCGGTTATCAAAAAATCAAAAGAACATAAAAACAGCGAGAAGAAGAAAAGAAGAGACAGAATGACGAAGAGAGGGAAGATACAAGGACTCACCAGAACGTAAACGGAAGTTTTTCTTGAAAACTTGAAGTGATTCCTTCCCCTAGGATGTTCAGAAGCAAGGATGGGTCTGCTGGCCTTGAGACTCTGGTGAAAGATTGGGCAGTAAACAACGAAAGGACAGGGATCTCTGGCGAGGTTTCAAGCAAGGGCTCTCTGAAGAAGTTCGAAATGACAAAATGAAAGAGGGAGAGAGAAGTTCATTTATATAGTACTCATCCCCATCATTTGGGCACGAAGAGGCGCATTTAATGCGCACGACTTCCTAAGCAGGGGAAAGCGGCTAGAGGCAATGATGAAGTAGTTGGGGTAGTTGCAGAACCCTTCGTCTCCTTACGACGCATGTCCTCGGTGTTAGGAGATCGAAAGCTGGGGGGCAGTTGAATGGACATTTTTCAGATACTCCAAGATGAAGACACGTCTCCTCGACATCAATATATTCTTGTTACTGTGATCACGACACTTACTCGTCGGTTCATAAGTCCCTCTTCCCCCGAAATGTTGTTTCTAGGGATGAACGACACCCAGTACGTTACGTACTGACACGTATCCCTCGGTCGAAGATGGGTACATCCGTCCCTACATGTACCACTCCCTCGGTACCGAGATGTACCCGTTCAGGTTGACATTTTCTGCTCCTGCAGAGGCTATTGATGTACAGGTCACTAGCGTAGACTAGGCTAGGTTAGTCATCATGACCTCGTCTTACACAATTGATGTCAGAAGGCAGAAGACCCAACCAATGGGGAATGGGCGCGTGGCATATTGTGTCAGATCAGAGACAAAAAAGACTGAGATGTCCTTGCTGACACACGACTTAGAAAAACAAGCATTTAGTGCACCATTCCCTTTATGAGACAACATTTAATGCAGGAAAGCTCGGAAGTGAAAGGTAATAAATGTTTCTATGACTGGACATTTATTACATCTCTGCCGAGAGAAGCTTATTAAACACTCGGCAGGTCGATGATGAAGCATTGGTTGCTCGGGATCCCGAGCAGTTAGGAAAGAAGACATTCCTCATAGGAATCAGTGTGCACGTTGCCCGTATCTAATGATCACCTACTGATCACACTGACAGCAATCATGAGTTTTTGAGGTATAAATACTCCTCATAAAAAGTAAGACGGGATGCAAAAAAACCTTTTCTCAAAGAGATACATAATGTTTTCTTCTTCCCCTCTCTCAAATAACTACTTGATCGTTGGAGGGGATACGCCGAAAAACATTCCGGCGCCCTCCTAACTCATTTTTCTCTGTTCCAGGAACTTCCCTCAGCCTTACTGAACCACTCTATTAATCCACGAAAGTCACTCATTATCGTTTCAGGCTACCACCGGACCTCACACATTTCCAAATAACAAGGCTGACCAATCGATCGACTGACTCGTGTTTACCACGGGAGAGATCTGTTCTTATGTGTATATTGTGCAAGATCCTGCACGCACATGAACCATTACGGTCAAAGTATTGCGCGTTGCCTCGTATTTATAATCTATAATATAAAACACAGTAAATCTCATTAAGTCTATTGGACGATCTCAAATAAACTCATCCAACAGTTATCAAAATTCTTTTCAAAATTATTCACGTTAAATTTCTCGTCTCCCAAATTTATCACTTTTACTTATATTGCACCGTATTTTCAGGCACAAATTACCCGTAATGTAATAAACATGCCCAAGTGTTCGATGCTGATCAGTTGTGCCTGAGTTTGATGATTGTTCTTCCTCACGTGAGACTTTATTTTTTCTTCTTTCCCTCACTGCAATATTACAATGCAGCCCCCGGTAATTTTACGAGTGGGGTCAAACTGTCATTATGTGCAAGTTGGTTGTAATGATGGCATAGATTGTTGCTTTTGCATGTGGAGATCAGAGTTATCAGCAAGATTTCATTACCTACTTTCCTCGAACACATCTGCCTTTTGTGGCCCCCCACTGTACGGCAATATAGGCACCCCAATAATGAATTGTAATTAGACTTCCCTCAAATGAACTATAACTTAGCGTAATATGAGATCATAGTATCGATTAGGTATTATTGTTCTAGCTTCGAAAACAACCTACAAATTTGTGGATAGGAGTAATTCTACCATAGTAAAAAATGAATTTTTATATTATATAGAAACGTTAGTGTGTTGGTCTAGATAGACTCGATGATAAATTTAACTAACTTGACCCTTGATACTTATTGCTAAATTAATTAAAAAAAGATCTACATTCACTAGCACTTGTGATTTTTGGTGTAATAGTAAGTATTTCAATCCAACACTCGGTATCAGAGCGAAGTCATGAATTATAGTCTCATGATAATTGTTGGGGGAGATTATTGGTCTGAGTAGAAGTACAACAAGTCTGCTTAAGTTTTGGTGGAGAGTTTAACTAACTTGACTCGTGGGTACTTACTGTTGAATTACTTAAATGAAAGAAATTGTGTATTTACTAACACTTGTAGGTTTTAGTGTAACGGTTAGCACTTCAATCCAACATAATAAACCAAAAAAGATAACTAAATGATGTAGTAATGACATAGAAAACAAAATGTAAATGGAAATGAATATCAATGATATCCACATTATTAGCTCCAAACTACTTCGTTTAAAAAATAACTCTCATTTTACCTTGCTAGAGGCAAGAGTATTAGAACTTCATGAAATTAAAGGATGACCATTGAATTGAATCCTCAAACTAAGAAAACTTCTCGTTCAAGTTGATTACAATTACACTTGATATAGCTAGACTATTCACTCACCTCAACTCCACTAGCTAGTTCTTCAAACTATTTATGAACTCTAATAACTCCCCAAAACAATTTTATTTCCCAACAAAATGTCATTGTCGGTCAGTTAAGACACTGATTCACTGGCTAGCTTTCTTGGACAAGTAATCAAATATTTGGCATTTTCTACCACTTGTTACAACCTTTTTGAATCAGCTAAAGTCGATCTCATACATAAGCCAAACAAATATTCAAATTCATTATTAGGAGGATTCACAAACTACCTCAGCATTCCACTTACCCTAAAAAAAAAAAATCCCTTTGTGTCCTGGATGAAGAGTAGAGTATTGATGGAGGTAGGTGAGGTGCAAGTTATATTTACAAAGAGCATAATCTATTCTAAAATATTATAATCGATCACAAAAGTTAGAATTAGTTGGAGTTATTTATAATCTATCCCAATATTTTATGATAGATAATAAAAAACTCCAATAACATATATAATTTCAACTGTAAAAGTAATTATTTTAGATACTATATATACTGTGTAAGCTGTGGCATATTTATGAGGAAAGACCAGAAGGGCACACATTTCCTGGCCTAGTAAATTGCCGAAAGCAAAACACTGGGGGAGTGGGCGAGAGAGATGCCGGAACTGTTGTCACCGGTGAGAGAGAGGGGGGGGGGGTCTGATGTGGAGCAAAGGCTAAACGAGGGGCGACGCTGACGTAGCAGGTTATAAGAGAGAGAGAAAACAAGTGAAAAGGAAAGAACACAATCGTATCAGAGCCGACTTTGCATATATAAGTCTGAAACTGAAAATGAAACAGATTAAAAGTGAGTTGTAATGCAATTGAATGAACACGACAGCACCTGATGAGGAAGGGAGAGAGAGAGAGAGAGAGACCAATATGATGTTTTGGGGTAGCTCAATGGCTTGGTCCCCATTTTACACTTGGTCATCTTATTTCTGAGCCGCAGCCTCTTGCGTCCTTTTCTCACAGATTTTATAGTTTTTCCAAAGGTTCAAGCTGTATGAACTGTTAATCCTCAAGATTGATTATAATTCTGTAAGAATTCTCAAGTGCAGTGCGTTTCACGCCCCTTAAAAGTCATTCACCCTTATTTTTATTTTTCACGAGATGTCATTAAACTAACTTGAGTTACGATGGTCAGTCTAAGGGTTCAAAAGAATAGCCGATACATGCCTGAATATCCCATAACCCAAAAAAAAAAGTGTACAAACCATTAATGTTTGTATGCCTACAATAAGCTAGTCATTTGCCAGAATTAACTACTTATTTGACATTTTAACTACATTGTTTATGTCAATTTAACTCCTAAACTATATATTTGATTCAATATGACCCTTTCGTCAAAACTATTCATTAATTTTGACAAAATCTCTTAAGTGCACATCACATGAATTAGATATTAGGTTATAGTTTAAGGGCTTACATACTTGAGAATTTTTGTCAAAGTTAAATAAGAATTTAGATAAAATAGTCAAATTGAGTCAGATTGCATACTCTAAATTTACATAAAACATAGTTCAAGAATTTAATTAACATGAATAAAATAGTTAACTCCATTTGTTACTTTGAACCACTAGATATCGATGATCAATTATAAAAACGTGGATAAATTATGTAATGCAATAACCAATTATTTCGTATAAAATATACTTTTTTTTAATTAAATAAAGAATAATAATAATATGAAATTACTGTTATATTTGATATTTACTCGATTTGTTTGGTAATGATCAAGTGTAAACAGCCGCCATCATGACTCATGAGCCACATGGTTTGGGTCAAACTGTGAACATATTTTCCTTTAATTCACCAACCGACATAAGGGTGTAATGGGCCCATGGAGGTGGAAATGCTGAAACAATGAAAAACTTTTTGTGAATGAATGTTTTGATACTCATAGTGGAACTCATCGAGATCAAGGTGATTTGTGGGCGAGTATTGTTATTGGCACTTCAAAAAAATTAATTTAATTTTTTAACTTATTCTATGTTAAGTGATTTAGTGTTAATGTAAAAGTCCAATTATTACTATTAAACTATATTACTGTTACATCATTATATTATTAAATTAAATTAATTTTTTGAGTTTTAATAATGGACCTGTTTGAAACTCATTTTTTTGAGTGTAAAACAAAAGTTGAAAAGGTGAAATGAAAAAATTAGAATTAATCACAAGGGATAGTTCAAGTGGTAATAGGGATTAACTGTGAACTCAAAAGTCTTGAATTTAAATTTTGACAATCCTTTGAAGTCAAACTATAAAGGATTTATCCCTCATGAATCCTCTAATCCGAGCGTGAATAGCCTATCTTTGACTGGATTGGGAAAAGGACTAGTCGAGATGAGTGTAAATTGATCGGACACCCTTCACTGTTGAACCCAAAAAAAAAAATTCAGAATTAAAAAAACTTTTGAATTCGTTTGGAGTGTTTCTAAAAAAAATTAAATTTTTCTTCGAAACTCTCTCATAAGTTTCATTTTTCAGTTTTCATTTTTTTCTTAATGTTGATAAAAGCTATTTCTATACAAAAAATTGATGAAAAAATCGCTCAATAAACCCAAATTCAAACGAACTAGACATTTTTGCTTCTAAATCCTCCAAAAACTAAAGTTTTCATCAACCTCCAAACATGCCCAGTATATTACTCTTCATCTTCATTTTTCATTCTTCATTTACACTCGGATTTTTGTACAGAGAAGGGCCATTAAAATCCGGGTTTTCGGTTAAAAGCTTTTTCCTTTTCAAATTGACGCCTCAATATTTTACTTGTTTGAAATTTCGCATCCAAATCATTAGAAATTGGAGGGCTGATCCTTGTTTAGTCAACGATTAGATGGAAAATTAAAAGGCAGACAAGAAAAGGAGGATGGTTTGTCTTGTCCTCTCACTCATTGAAAGGGGAATACTTCTTCGATTTTAATTATGGATCCGGTTGGAACTCGAGAGAAAGTGATGGACAGCTACAAATTTAAAAGACTCACCATGTTTTTCAAACTCCAACTTGTACCCTCATATGTACAGACGTTAAAACAAAGTCAAAAGGCAAATAGCAACCCACAACGTTTTTTCAATTCCTCTCTCTCCCAAGATCATAACAAACTTCACAACGTTCTTTTTGTCAAAGGTTGAGGGACTTGGCAGCTTCCCCTTGATACAGGTTAGACAAAAGTTTAACTTGGTGTGTTTAGTTAGTTAGGCAGATGGAAAGTGGGAGTGATACGTTTTTTATTATTCAAAAGAAAAAAATTTCTTTCTCCCCTCTATAATTCGTTTGATACAATAAAAAAATAAAAAATTAGAAGAATAAATAAAACTTCATTCCACTTTTGTATGAAGTTAATGAATCGAGTCAAAATTTACTGACCCCAAATAGTAGTATTAATCAAACCAAACTTTGCGAGTTTAAACTCGAACTTTACAAACTTGTTTTTATAAACAAGTTTAAAAAATTATTCAAATTCAGCTCATTTAAAACTCGAGTTGAGCTCGAACTCAAACCCAAATAACTCAATTATTTTACATATAAACAACCCGAGCTTTGCGAGATTGAGTCGAACTACAAGTCTAAAAAATTGTTCAAATTCAACTCATTTAAAATACAAGTTAAATTCAAGCTAAATTTTATCTGAACTAAACCTGAATGTCTCGATTAACACCGCTAGACCCAAGTCACTTGTTCATTGCCTGAAAAACGTCACTGATGTCCAAAAGACATTTCAATGCAATAGAATAAGAAGTGATATCTGTATCCATTGACCACTAGATAAACTGAACATCTGGATTATATACACTCAATTTCGCAGATATAACATAACTTGAAAAACTGGAACTGACACTCATACTATGATTTCCTAATTGGTCCAGCATTTCGTATTACCGAATTGCAAGACTACATGCTTTCCCTAACCATCGCACACCAAGCTATTCAATCAATCAACAAAGGTTAAAGCAGCTAAAACATGAAAACTGGATCAAAGAATCCTACCCTCTGGCTGACAAGACATCTAAGTGGCTTGAAAGACCATTGGAAGAACCCTTGAGCCGTCTCGCATTTCTGTTGTAGATAACATCTTCTTGCCTCTGTGGGAGGTCTGAAATGAATTTGTCCTTACAAGATACTTGATGCAGTTGGAGCAATGCAATCATACTGACTGCAAAGAAAGCAGCATTCCCCAATATCCCACCCATGTGTTCCAATTTAAGGGATTTCTTGGCAAAATTAATACTAGACATGAGAAATTTGATGAGAACATTAGACCTTCTCCCTTCTTGTGTCACAAAGTTCTCACCAGATTGACATGGAGCTGAAGCATAAAGGTTCTCAGGTGAACCAATGCGAGCAGCATCACGTACATCTCCTACAAAAGCTAGCGCTTCATCAATCACTTTGTACTTCTTACCTTGGTGCTCAGCCAATCTCATTGCAAGAACCACCCGGCTTTGCTCTAGTCGTGCAACAGCAGCATCTCTCTCTGCCCTCTGCTGTGTCTGTACCGTCTGTGAAAACAAAACTTCAAATTACCGTATAAATACATAAATTTACAAAGCAGACATAAAAATACATTAAATGCTAGTGAATGTAAGTAAACTCATGCGAAACTGCCAACTTAAAAATGATTCTCACAGGTATAGACCACAAAGTTATGTGTATGCATATAAGCTGGATAAGAGGTGTAATTTTGAGTGCCATTTATATTTTCAACAAATGCCCCAAGAAAATTCATTAAAAGGCAATAAAGGAAAAGAAGATAAATAACTGGTGGGGAGTGATTTAATCTACTAATGGTCTACCGTCTACCAATCTTTCAAAGCTCTTTTTTCCATTTGGACTACTATTAGCACCCTTAACATGTTGGTATGGTTAAGACATTCGAGTGGCTTGCCAATAGCACCTCATGCAAAGCCAAGGTGCGGAAGACTTGGTAGTAAGTCAGATTTGATGTCAAAGTGGTTTGGATGCTAAGGGATGTGCAGCAGTGGCACCATGATTCCTCAGACATCCCGATGTCATTGTTGTCACTCAAGTTTTACTCCATATTGCATATATAAGGGAAGGGAGGTGTTCCTTGAGGGGTATCTTGCCGGTAACCCTTATGCCCCCTAACCTTAACATACCAAAACAAGGCACAACCCTAAAAAACCTTGTGAAGGGTGAGCCAAGGCATGCAAGTTTGAGAACCGAGCCAATGTGAGACCAAGACATTGGTGGAACCCGTCACTATTGGAAGTTCCATGCACGTCTGAGGAAAACAACACATCATGGGCACAGTGAAGCAACACAAGGCATGGCCGGGTTTGAAGACCAAGCCATGGGCTTGGCAAGCTGGCTCACACAACCTGGTGGTTTGTTGGATAACCACCCAGTCCCTTCCTAAAGCGGCTTCAAATTTGAGATTCTTACATTTCAGTGCAACAATTTTCTTTGGTGCTACTATCCCACTTGTACATGTTTTCTTAGCCAACTCTCTCCTCTTGCGTCAACTACTGTTATCTCTTCCACGTTCTCTTGAAACCATTCACTTATAATACTGTAACTGTCCCAATAACAACCCTTCATTTTTCTTAGCTCTGCTTATACACCAGGTGTGGCCACTATCTTAAATGCTTTGAATGGTTGCATCCAAATATTCAACCAGTTCTTGTAGATGATTCCTAAGTCTATCACATCATATTTGGGGACCAAAAGCAAGACCTGGGCTTCATTTTCTTGATCAATTCATTAGAAAAGTACCGGAAAACTCTATGAAAGGTCAAGGACCTAAAGGGAGGGGCTTCCACATTTAGTTAAGGTCAACTATAATGAAAATAGAGGAAAAATCACTATGTAACAGAAATGCCCTCAACGGAACAGGTTATAAAGCAAGCAATTAAATAAATGATTGCTTTTCTGAGCCTAAGTCACATGTGGTGTAATTATGGCTCTCAGCGAAATGAGATAGGATATTCATTTTAGCTAATGCAACAATGAAAATGTTGTCAGCAGACACTGAAAATCTCCTAATGCTAACAGCTAACCATGAACTAGATTATACTTACTTCTAATAACAGAATACAGGACCATCGAAAACTAATAAAAAACCTATTGGCAGGGTAAACAGTTTGCTCTGAGATTTCCCCCAGTAGGTGTTCTATCATAATACTTACAAACTGAATTTCAGAAGTATTGCTGCATTGTTAAAGAACACTATTGTCTTGCATGTATTTCCATATATTCATCTCAAAGTATCTCTATATATAGCAAGACACTTCCGGTGTAATTTTGATCTCACAGCTCCAACAGGCTGTTTGCCTATTAAATAGGGATTTTCCATAAATACCCAAGAATATCTACAGCCTTTGACACAGTGCATATAAACAAATTTTAGCAATCCCTTCAACTAAATCAGAAAACCGATCCAAACGAAGTTGACGGAAACACCAAATTAGCACAAATAACACAATCTATATCGAAGACATTTTTGTTGGGCTACCAAGAAATTGTAGGGAATATCAGAAACAAAATCTCCAATCTTACACTTAACCTGATATGATTAATTCACCTAAACTGACAATACATGGCTCAGCTTTCACTTTATTTTTCAACTTTCTCAGCGAACAAACACCAAAAAATCGAAACCCATGGAAATCGAAGCGAAGAGCAACTCACATGGAAGATCTCGAGCTGATCTTCGAGATTCTCGAGGGCTGTTCGAATCGCATTGAGACTCTTAGCCTCTTCAAGAGCAGAGTCATTGTCGTCAGCCCGGAAATCCTTCATGAAAACGAAGCCGCTTCTCTGATTGACATCGGAATCATTGAATTTCTTTTTCTCCGAGGAATTTCGGCAGGAAAAGAAATCAGTATCGGGGGATTTTCGGTTGAGGGATTTGATTGAATTGAGAAAGTGAGCTCTTGAAATGGAGTGAATAGCATCGCTGAGCTTGTCATGTAAGTCCCAGATTTTCTCAAGCACTGCTTCAATCTCTTCGACCTCCATTTCCCATTTCATGAGGAAACAACAGAGAGGAGGGAAAGTATATATTCCAGGGAAAAATTTTGGAGAAGGGAAAAAAAGAGGTTTCAAGGTTTTGGCTTTGTCCCGCCCTTGTGCGGATGTGTCAGGTGTGTGTGTGCGCGCGCGCGCGTGGTGGGTGGGTGGGTGTGTGAGAGTGAGAGTGAGAGTGAGAGAGAGAGAGAGAGAGAGAGAGAGAGAGACGCGGGCCTAATTTCTTCTGGTGCTTTCCAGCTAAGCCTCTCAAGTCTCAACGCCTCTCAACCTATTGGGTTTGGATATCCGGTCCGATATTCATTTCCGAATTTGTTTATAATCGAATATTCGATCCGATTATCCAATTCCATTCATAATAATATTCCATCAAAATTACAATAAATAATTTTTTAGATCAAATATAAATAATAATCTATAATATAAAATAAGACAAACTTTGATAAACTCATTCAACAGTCTCAAATGGACACATCTAACGATCGTCAATATCTCTTTCAAAATAATTTATATTAAATTTTTTCTCCTCCAAATCTATTATTTCTCACTTATCGTACCTTTAAAATAGATTATCCCAAATTAATATATATATATATAACCAGATTGAATTTTTATATACCTATTTTTATATTCAATTTAAGATATCTAAACCAAATTCAGATCAGATTCTAATTGAAATTTGATCTATTAATTGACCTATTTCCCCCACCGGGCTTGGGATAAATATACGTGGTCAAGAGTTCGAGTTTCGGGACAATGACAAATTTTTAGGTTGTTTTTTATCTATAAGTCATGTTATATTTTTTATATACAAGAGAGAGTCTAATTGTTATTTGACTACATATCAAAATAAATAAATAAAATTTATAGATGTCGAACAATAAAATAAAGGATGGGGTTATTTCCACCCCACAAATTTTCACGAGCACCCTATTACATTATAAATTATAAAATTATTAAGTTCACCTTTTTTATATATACCATATTAATAAATAAGTTCACTTCATTCTATACGCACCCCATTAATAATAAAATTTATCTCAATTTTTACTTTTAAAATTTCTTTTTATACACATCTCACACAGTCTATACACAAAAGATTCCACTTTGAATTTATTTCATGCAAATTACTTCTATTGTCATTGTTCGATCTCATTGTCGGACTAATACTTTGATTTTACTATGCGCTTCTCTTTCTTCCTTTTTTAATTGTCAATAAAAATAATTTGCACAGAAGAATATCTTCTTCAAACGCAATTTTCCCAATATATCTAAAAATTAAAAATCTCTCGGAGTCTTTGTTGAAGGTCACACCTAAAGCTAAATTTCTTGAAAAGGAAAAGAAAAATATCAACAAATCTCCCACCTCGAATTACAAGAATTTTGGTAATATATATTTACCAAATTTATATTTTCATCTCCCATTCTTCACTATAAAATTTTTGAAAACTTTGTATATTTTCAAGAGTTATTGTTTTAACTTTAAGAAAAATAATAATAAAAAAAAAGAAGAAATAATTACAGTTTTATTTTGTTCCTATAATTTTGTAATTGAAAGTGATTTTTTAGTAATGCTTGAAAAATAAATTTTTTAAAATTAATTTGATTAAATTCCACTTATAAATCATTGAATAAAATAAAAATAATTATCAATATACCAATCGTATTGGAACTTATTGTATTTAGTATTAGTTAAATCAATTGAGATAAAATTTAATATACAACATTATAATATATATTATAAATTATATTAATTTGTTTTAAAATCAGATTTTCACATAAAATATTAACAAAATTTAGAAAATTTATTGCGAATAAAAAATCTTGTAAAACTATATATATATTATTTTTTATTTTAAAAATAAAATGGTTAAATATTTTGATGAAAAATTAAAATATATATATGTAGTCATAATATTATTTTTATAAATGAGATGAGTATTATTATATTAATGAAGTTTTTGAAGGAATTTTTTGAAAATTTTGTCAAAATGTAAAATAATGTATATTTATTTTAGAATAATATAATCAATCAAAAAGTTTTATAAAAATTAATATTTATAAATAGAGAATAGATAATTAGAAAATTAATTTGAGTAAAATTCTACTTATAAATCACTGAGTAAAATAAAAATAATTATCAAAATACCAATCATATTAGAGTCTTATTGTATTTAGGATTATCTAGGTTAATTGGAATCAAATTTAATGTATAATGCTATAATATATATTATAAAATATATTATTTTTTTTTAAAATAAAGTTTTTACATAAATCTTAACAAATTCTGAAAAGTTTACTGCGACTAAAAAATTATGTAAAATTATATATGCATTTATTTTTTATCTTAAAAATGAAAGGGTTAAATATTTTGATGAAAAATAAAATATAAACATGTAGCCATAATATTATCTCTATAAATAAATTGAGTAATATTATATGATGAAATTTTTGAAGACTTTTTTGAATATTTTTTAAAATTTATAATGACGCATATATTTTTTAAAAGTAATACAATCAATCAAAAATTTTTCATAAAAATTAACATTTATATATGGGGAATATATAACTAAAAATGATATTAGATGTAATTTAGAGATTTAATTATATAAAATATATGATGATAATTTAGATATTAAATGTGGAATAATAGAACGAACTTTTTAATTCTTTATGAGGGCGAAATAGTAAATTAAAATTTTTCATGTTAAAGTACTTTTATTAGTAGTATAGAATATATATAGATATAGATATAAATAGATAATGGGGGGTGAATATAGAATGAGGTATAATTAATTATTAGTGAAATGAATATAGATGATATATGTTATGATTTATAATTTAATAAAGTGGGACAGAGATTTTTAGGGGTGAGAATAGCCCCCACCATAAAATAAACTTATATTATTACATAATATTGCTCAATTTTATTACTACAAATATATATAATTTCCTGTTTTGCTCTAATTAGGAGTGTCCCTAAACGCAACCCTAAATCGAGAAGGTTCCTTGCTCCACCCACCCTCTCTCTCTCTCTCTATGTGGGGTTAGTATACTCCCCTGCCCTCTGGCTTTCCTGTTCTCCAAGGAACTTGGAAAACAGCCTCGATTAGTCTTCAAAACCCACCAATCAATCCTACGTTAATTGCTCCGTGGGAAAGAATCAAAGCTGAGATCAATAGGTTAATGTCTATTTTTGGCTTCTAGGTTACGATGCTCTTCATTTTTTTATCGTATATTTTCTTTCTATCAATCTTCTGATCATTCGGCTTTATTTCACTGATTTTGTTTCCAAAAACCAGCCACCTAAGCCTTTTTAAAGATTTAGAATCCTGATTGTCTCAATTTATTTCACTGATTTTGCTTTATTTCACTGATTTTGTTTCAATAAACCAACCACTTAAGCCTTTTGATTTAGAATACTGATTGTCTTAATTTATTTCATTTATTTTGCTTTGAAGAAGCAAAAGTTCATATCATTGGGCAATGGCACGTTTCAGGTTGATCGGTCTTTGATTCAAGTGTTGGTTTTTTAGAGAGAGAGAGAGAGGAAGAAATAGAGCCAATGGTAGAAGAATCGAAGCATACCCAATATCAATGGATGACAACTGAGCAATCCTCGAGAGTGGAAATTGACGACACCGTTACGTTGATGTCGGAATCCATAATCTTGAGAGAAGGAATGGAAGCTTCTCCTTCTCCTTCTCCTCGGCAGCCTCAACATTTGAATAACAACAGGACATCTGATGGCAAATTGGGGTTGCCGGAGCGAGCCTTCTCTGCCGCCGGTGCTGCGTTCCTTTCGGCCATTCTAGTCAACCCACTTGACGTTGTCAAGGTATTTTTCATTAATCTCCTTCAACGTTTAGTTTTTAATTGCTTTCTTTCCTCTAGGTTTGATGTTTACCCGTTTGGGTTTCGTTCTATATTTGCAGGTACAGATTAATCTTTTGTATTTATCTCAAGTGGCGTTATTATGTAAATGTTGAAAATGTCTTCGATTCTTTATATTTTTCTTTCTGTAACTTGATTAGAATTGATGGAAGAGTGTATAGTTTTAGTCATTTTTTTTGGTTTGCTAAAAGTATTTGATCACGGTTCTAATACACCCGGCATAGTTTTAGTTAGGTGGTTGCTTCTTATTAACTTTAATTGTTTTATGTGGAATTTCATCTTAGACAATTTTGCTATTTTTGGTTACATTTCTTTGCTTTAAGGAAATTGCTTCTGTGAATTTTTGGATGTTAACTATCCATATTCTTTCGTTCTATTTTGCAGACAAGATTGCAAACACAGGCTGCTGGAGTTCCTTACTCGCATCCACTGAGCAATCTTACGAGTCGCATGGCAGTTTTCGGACCAAATATGGTATGTGTACAATTTGTTGTGCTTTTGTTTGGGGAAAATCAATGTGTTTCAGATTTACAACAATTTTCATCTTTGGACTGTTGGGAATGGGGTTGCTTTGATAGTTTGTACAAGTCTTTTTGTTTCACTAATGACTACTATTCCAGACATGTCATTGCATGGGATTATTTGGATTACAAAATCAAACTAGATTATAGGGTAGGATTTGATAAGTAATAGTCAACAAATTGGGATTCATTTAGTAGCACATTTTTTCTTCCATTTGAACTCATTTCAATAATTCTTTTAGTTTCTTTAATAGGTGCAATTGATGCAGCTCGTCAACGATAAATATTTAGAACTAGGAATCCAAATCAAACTTTAGTCTAGGGTATCACATTCATTTCCCTTCAATTTTTTTTTTTGTTTCTACTGATTTCCTGTTGGGTTATCATTTATTGGTTTGGCCCCTCAATTCATTTCGCCAGGTCCATTATGCCAATTTGTTATTGGTGCAATGCTGTGTAACAGTAATACATGGATACATTGGGTATGTAACCCTCATGAGACGTGCTTGTTTCCATTGGCTTTGATAAAATTTTGCATATTTGAGAGTAAGAATAACTATAACAATGGTCATTAAGATTCTTCTCTTTGACCTTAAATTGCTCACAAATTTTCCAAATTTTCCAAGAGGCATATGAGGTGCAGATTATGAGTTTTAAGTCATTCCCAGTGGTATTGCCCCCTCTTGAGTGTGGATGATAGAATTGCATGTGTTTGGGAGGATAGGTCTGGTGCTCACATGGGCTCAATTATCTTAGTGTTTGGACCAGAAAAATACCAACTTCACATCAATTTGTTCTTTGAGACTGCATCTATTACCTAGAGTTTGTGAAAGTACAAGCAAGCTTCTTAGTTCTCGTACTCAAGTTTCATATTGAGCTGTTACTTGTAAGTTACTCTGCAGTCCTACCATTTTTGATGTCGTATCTGTTCCGTACTTATTTTGCCTTCTGCAATATATTTGTTCAGATGTTTGCAGATCTAAGGTGTTCTCCGTCATGTGCCCGAGCTGGCGTTCATGGCACCGTAGCAATTTGCCCTCCTGATTGTTTCCAGTATAAAGGAACACTGGATGTCTTCTACAAAATAATCCGACAGGTTGGTGTATTTGTGCAGTCATGATCCTGCATATCTATAGTTTATCTTATGTGACAGGTAATATTTTCAGATGTTGATATGGTCCATCCAATATGGATGCGGGATCGAAATCTTCCAGGCATTTTAATTGTTACTTGGTTGCTCATTTGCATTTTTTTGGCATAATAAGTATATAGGTTCCATGATGTTGAAATCCTCATCTTTGTCTTGGGTGTCACTACAATTGTTTTTAGAGGTTTAACATGGATCATTTTTTGCAGGAAGGATTTGCAAGGTTATGGAGAGGCACAAATGCAGGCCTAGCACTGGCTGTACCCACTGTAAGGTTTTTTCGGTGATTCAGGCTTGGCTTCGTATTTGTAGAACGCAATTTGATGATATTTGGGTGTAAATTACTTTGTTTTGACACATTGTGGGAAACCTTGTTATGTAAACAGGTGGGTATCTATCTGCCTTGCTATGATGTTTTCCGTAACCAGTTAGAGGAATTCACTGGACAGAATGCTCCAAGCATGTTGCCTTATACCCCTTTAGTAGCAGGCTCATTGGCACGATCATTAGCTTGCACAAGCTGCTACCCTATTGAACTTGCTAAAACTCGCATGCAGGTACTTGGTTTATTCCTTTTGAAGCACTTATAATTTCGAACAAAGAATGATGAAAGTAAAGTGAAAAAAGGAAAATAACAAGAAAATATATTTTTCTTCGGGTACATTTGTTTAGTGGGATAATGGAAGAAAATGTAAGAAAGGGAAATTTTTAAAATTTTGATGTGTTTAGTTAGTATGAAATGGAAAATGATGGAAAAAATAATTTTTTTTTATACTTGAATTTTTGCATAAATAACTAATTTTTTTTTCTTGTAAAAAATACAAGAAAATGCAAGAAAGTTGTGATCTATAACTAACTTCTCATTTTATCTTTATTTTTCTTAAAATATTTTATTGGTTATTAATTTTAAAAATTCTTGGTATAGATTTGGTTAACCATATAATATGGCCCAAAAACTTTCATGCCGGTGCTTGTCCTAGAATTAGGTTAAGATCCATTTTTTAAAATTTTTTTAACAATCAATTATAATACATGTTTTTTTTCTTCTTTTGATTGATTTAATATAATTAAGGGTAATTTAGACAATTAGAAAAAAATTCTTGTAATTTTCCTTTCTCTCAAACAATAAAATGAATTTTTTTAAAATTTTCTCATAAATTTTTCGTGCTTACTAAATAAATGCATAAAAATATATTTTCTATCCTTTTTTTTTATTTCACTCCACGTTCTATCATTTTCACTTCCCTTTCTTTTAATTTCTTGAGATGAAATTTATCAAGAAAGTTGTAGAAAAATGCTTGGTAGTTTGGAATGACATCTATTTTGTTTTTCAAAACCACTTAAATTCTTTGCATGGAATCCTATTCAGCGTCAAAGAAAATTATCCAGATCAGCACTCTAATCCTAACCATCTGACAGTGGAAAATTATCCAAAGTTCTGCTCAAACTACCGTAGTGTAGACCCAACACTAAACTCACCAACCCAGCAAACTTGCCTTTCTTCTCCAGTACTGGCGACTTTACTGATTCACTCTCCAGTCCATCCATCCAAACACCATCAAGCTCTCCCCCAATTCGCTCCTTCTTCATTGCGTTATCTTTGATCTTTGCTTCATGCTGCTGACCTGTCTTTTGCTTGGGATGAGCCAATTTTCTTGTGGTCTCCTGTTTGGGGTTTCGTGAGAGAAGGATAGGGGAATACCTTGACTTGATTGCAAGCTCTATGAAGGTTCCTTTGCTTCCTCTCTTTTGGATTTGTTCTCTGAATGAGTTGCCTTAGGGGCCTAGCTTGACTTCCTTTTCCCGTGGGGAAAAATATTTTTTATACTTTGGCCATGTTAAAAAAACCCTAGCTTGCTTCGGCTCTTACTACGATTTTGGTTTTTTTTTTTGTTTTCTTGCTCTAGAGTCCATGCAGCTGATCTGTGAGGTTTCAACGTGGGATTTTGATTTCAGACTTGGATTTTGAATAGGGGCATGTTGTTTTGACAGCTTGGGTGGATATGTGTTTTGTTGCTTTGAGATGGGATCAGCTTGTGATCTTGAGTTGGGTATTTCCTTTCTGGTTGCCAATTCCTGGTTTTGAGTTAACTATTGAGAGTTTTGGACATGAATTTTCACAATTTAAGTGGGATTTGTGCAATGAAGCAACTGAGAAGTAGGTGTTGTGCAGAGAGCCATGGGCCAAATGGGAAGGGTGATTTTCTGTCTTTCTCTTTTGTTATACGTAGTATTATTTTGCTCTTTTCTTTGCGACCTTAAATGATTGCAACTGTTTAAAATGATTGAGCTAGTCTCTGCCCTCTCGCGATCTTCTGCACTTGTTTTCAGATTTGGTACTGGTTGTTTCCTTATCTTTTTTTCCTTTTATATTTTTTTCTCTTATTTTTTATTCATTTCATTTTGTATGTAGGCATTCAAGGAGATTCACAAGGGTAAGAAGCCTCCTGGTGTCTGGAAGACATTAATGGAGGTTATTCCCCATGTCAAGAGCACAACTAACCTTCAGAACAACTGTAAGTTATTTCTTATTTTGATACCGGGCTTGAAAGTTCTATAATTTCTACTTATGTTACCCCTCTATAGGCTGGAGCCTAGTGCAGTATGACCTTTATGTTATATTTGTATGTGAGGACGGCACATGGTTAAATAGTCACCTGGGCTTTTTAATCATCAATATAGTTAATCATAAAAAATATTATTTGGTCTTCATCTTCATGAGTCATGGACTTTTCGAGAAATTTTACAAAATATGTTGCAGCATAGTCATATAGGTTGAATTATTTTTGCATCCATAAAGTAGGGTTGGCCAGAATCATTTGCCAGTTTTTGTAGTGTGTCTGTAAATTTACGGAACAGCCATCTAAGAAAATATTTGTCATATTAAACTGCACTATCTTTTGCCAATATTTAGTGACATGTATTCTCTATCATCTCAGCGTATTGTTTCTAGTAAGGATTTCTATTATGAGCTCTTGAATTTAATTGGCGTTGTATTTATCTGTTGCAGTGCAAAGCTACCGTGTCCTATGGACGGGCCTTGGGGCACAGCTCTCTCGTGATGTGCCTTTCTCTGCTATTTGTTGGTCGACCCTTGAGCCGGTTAGATTTTATTCTTCAAAAATGTAGTGTAGTTCTAGCTGTGATTGTATTTAATATGATTTAGTTTTATTTTTTCAAATATTCTGTACAGATGAGAAGACGACTTCTTGGTCTGGTGGGTGAGGAAGCCAATGCAGCCAGTGTGCTTGGTGCAAATTTCTCTGCTGGTTTTGTTGCAGGAAGCCTTGCTGCTGCTGCTACATGTCCACTTGATGTTGCGAAAACCAGAAGGCAAATTGAGGTTTATTCTCAGGGCTAGACTCATCTTCACCTTTTTTTTGCAAGTTTTGATGTGTCAAGTTATATAAAAGAAATCACCAACAGGTTTTGTTACATGCTACTATCATTGACCATACCAGTAGAATCAGTGTTTATCCTCCCTACTCCATTTTGTATCGTCTGCATTCTGCTTTCCTAGTTTGCTGTGGTAAATAAAGCAGACTGACTTTTGAAACATAATCTCCCCCCCCAAAAAAAAACAAAAAAAAAATTGCTTCCTCAATGCAACTGTTATCTTTTTCCTCAAGTGGTATCTTCTTCTACTCTAGGGGGAATAATGAAAGGTTTAAAATGTAGTTGGAGCATGTTGCTAATGTAAGCATTTATTGAAGATAGTAGTCTGTGATTTTTATTAAATTTGACAACTAAAGCCAGAATCTTATGTCTAAACTGGACTTCTTTTATTCTAAAATATTCTGTTTTTTTATCCTTGCTTGTTTTACAGAAAGATCATGCCAGGGCATTGAGGATGACAACGAGACAAACGCTGATGGAGGTTTGGAGGTAGATCTTTATATTTAATTACCAGTTATCCTTAGAAAGCCAATATATTATGCAGGCAATCAAAATAGAGAGTAGACATGAAATGGTTTACTTATAAATTCATTCATTACTGATGAATATGATGGGTGCGTGGAAGCACTATCACGATATAAGTAATGTATTGTGTAACTGGAATCCTAACTTGTCTTTGCAAATATTGTTCTATCTTGTACATTGTTTGATGAAAAAATAGTGTCCCGTTTGTCAAATTTCAGACGCGCGTATTTGAGGGGCCAACTATGTATAACCTAAAAACCCCAACCCCGGCTTTAGCAATAGCTGCTGGAGAAAGAAGCGACTCACCCATAGGGAAATGATAAAACTAGGCTCTTACGCAATTAGTAGGAAACAGAGGAGCAACCTACTCTTACCTTTAGGATCGACCAATAACAACCTATTCTCTTACACAAATTTGCAAATTTCATATAATCTTTGTTAATTGCTGCTAAATGAATCTTGAATTAGAATTTGTTCCTGTTGCAGGGATGGCGGGATGAAAGGACTATTCACGGGTGTTGGTCCTCGTGTTGGCCGTGCAGGACCTTCTGTGGGCATTGTGGTTTCGTTTTATGAAGTTGTGAAATATGTTCTGCATCATCAGTATGCTACTTAATGATAATATTGTGGAAGCTGCTCAAACCCATATGTGGAGGTAGACCCACTTCTTCGTGGTATAACCGTACCATGGCCTCGTATTTAGTATACACACGCATACAGATGAGCGGTTTTGTTCATGGTAAATGCTCATCACAACACCACATAGCACAGGAAATACTCTCTCTTCTCTTTTTCCACCACTTCTGGTGCCTGTTTAGTTGTAGTTCAAGTTTTAGATGCAGAAGAGATTTTGACACATTGTGTTGCAATCAATTTTTACCGAGTTAATCTCAGTTTTTCTTAATTTATCTTTTCTAATTCTTATTGTCGATTGCTTTGGGGATATTGATGGACCATTAATTTTTGAAGTGTTTGTGAAAAACTTTATCTAATGGGTAATCTCTCAAATGGGTGTTCTATCTTCACGATGTCCCTCAATTGCATAACTGCATTACCAACGGTATCAGGAACCCCATCTACATCTACATCTACAATAAAACTTGTTCTTGGTGTTAAGGGTGACAATTTTCTACACGATCCATTACATTGGTGAGAACTCAGAAAGGAAGAAATCAAAAGGTAAGTTTGTTTGATTCTGAGACGATAAATGTCTAAGTGGGGTTACAGGAAGAAAATCTGTTTTTATTATTTGTTTCGTTGTCTTGTAAGGTATGAATTATTACAGAATTAAAATTATCATTTGATTTTCTAAAAATGTGAATCGCCAAGGTTTTTTTTGGGAAAATTTTAGTCACATTCTCTCTAATTTATTATATTTTAATGGATATTTCTTCTATTTTTTAAATTTTCATTGACATTTAATGTCAAATGTTTTAGAAAAAATTTCATCCATATCTTGTATAGATAGGTATATTTTTAATAAGAGTCTCTCTGTTTTATAAATTTTTTTAAGTATTAAAATTAGGATTAATTAATTTTTTTAACTTGTATTGAATTTTAATTGTCTTGAATTTTAATATGTAAAAAAATATAAATTTTAATCGAATCTAATATAAATACATAAAAAATTATTATTTTTTTATTTAATCTTCTCACCTGAAGCAGAAGATTCTGTTTGGCGATACTCGAACGCTTTAACTCAAAAAAGTTTTGATAAAGAAAGTACCTCAAAAAAGTTTTGATTGTAATTAGGGGTGTCGAGCGTCTTAGATTAAACGGTTATGTATTGGATAAAAAAAATATAAATTCATATACGACATATTTAATAAACAGATAAAAAATTTCAACACGAGCACAACCTGTTTAATAAACGGGTAATACGACATGACAAAAAATTATATTAACAAATTTTAATACTCTATTTTTTTTTATTGTCAATTGCAATTACCTTAAAAAAGAAAAAATTTTAATCAAATTTTATAAAAATAAGACTTGAATGCTTAAAAAAAAAAAGGCAAGAGGTCATTGCCTTTTATAGGTAACTCAGCCCTCCCCATCTCCCCTCATTTTTCAATGTGGGATAAAAATAAAAGACATTTGTTTGTTTTTGTTTTTGAAATGCTCCCCATCTTATCTCATTTGTCTTTGAAGTGCTCCCTATCTTATCTTATTTATTTTTGAACTACTACTTTACTTTTTTTTTATTGATTTATTTACTTTTTTTTCTTGTTAATTTTTTAAAATAATTATTAATTTATTATTATATTAATTTTATTTAAACGGGTAAATGTGTGATAAACGGTTTGACATGTCTCACCCGAACACAATCCGTTTATATAATATAGATTCATCTTTACTTTTTCATATAGGTATAAACATAGATATGAAAAATTTTATATAAGTGTATTACTTATAAAGGAGTCTAAAATAATTTAGTAGTCAAATACTACTTATAAAAGAGTTCAAAAAAACTTGAAAGTCAAATTACATATAAAAACAAATTTTATACGAAGGTTATAAGGACATAATTAATTTTATAAAAATTATACTAGTAATTCATGACGTGTATTACAAGTGAACATATTTAATAATAATTGTTTGTTAAACTTAAAAAAATATAGATTATATGTATAATTGAATTGAATAAATAAATTATGTATCAAAGAATTAATTCTTATTTTAATATTTACTAAACCTAGTTATTAGTTTGTCTATACGTGTATTATAAAGTAATTTGAGTTATATAAAATTACTATTGTAATTAAAGACCTAAAGTTATAATAATAAGTAGAGCAAATAATTAGAAACCTAATGCTATATGACAAAAAGAGTTTTGAAAGAAAATGAAAGGAAAAATGATGACATTAATAAGGATATATAGGGTATGATTGACTTAACATTATTAAATAAAAATAAAATAAAAAATTAATTGTTTTTTTCACATATCCTGACATTTATAAGTGGAATACATAGATATAGATAGATTATTAATTAATGTTCATACTTGAAGGACCTATGTAACTCAAAAAATAAAATCATTATTCTTTGCTTTTTGTCTTATTTTAAATTAAAATCAAGTGGTGCCCAATAAATTTCAAAATAACTTAATGCTAAATAAGTCTTAATGGCTTATATACGATACGAATTCAACAAAATTATTACTCGTTATCAACCTCAATTTCAATGTTCTCATTTGTAAGCTTTTCATTGTGAAAGTTGTAATTACTATTCTAAAAAGTCCAGGATGAATGATTTTTCGCATTTTTTAGGTTGACACAAAACCTAATCATACACAATACAAACTTGATAAAATAAAATATGGACTCGACAATAAATAGTTTGAATATAAACTAAAGAATTTAGATATAAAATGACGTAAACTCTACACGAACCCAATAAGATACATCTCACTATCAACATCAAGTCATTCAAGTTCTAAATACATTCAATACTTCTTTTTGTTTTCTTATCAAAATAATTCAAAAAAAAAAAAAAAATCTACAGTGGAGGATTTTCCCCATTTTATAAACCCGTCACATTCACTTTTTTTTAAAAAAAAAACCTAATATCAACCCAACTTGTTGTTTGCTATTTTCATAATAATTCCCACTAATCCCATTGAGAAATCTTATAATTCCCGATAATCCCACTAATTCCCACTAATCCCATTGAGAAATTTTATAATTCCCACTAATCCCACTGAGAATCTTATAATTCCCACTAATCCAACTGTGAAAAAAATAGCTTTTAGTAAAGTAATTGATGACAGGTTGGAATGTTCTTTATCCTCCAAATAATATACCTTGACATCCACAAATAGGATATTTGTACACATATTTTACATGAACATAGAGACAAACCAGACTTTTTTTTTTTTTTAATCGTAACGAAAGCCTATATAGCTCAAGTTGAGTTGAAATTGACTCGAATTTTAACATGTGAAATTTTTTTTAATAACCTTCAATTTTAATATGTAAGAAAAATAAAATTTAATTAGTTCGAACAGAATTTTCTTTGGTTTAAATTTTAATATGCAGAAAAATAAATTTTAATCAGTTTGAATTTTAATATATAAAAAAATAAATTTTAATCGGTTCGAATTTTATGTAAAAAGATTGTTTGAGATTTATGTAGGGATAGTTTTAGTATTTTATATAAATTTTTTTTTTATTAGAAATAGTGGTGCAACGGCGGGGAGTGTCAGTGATGTTTAAATATAAAATAGAAAGGATATCAATGATGTTTTGAATATGATAAATTAATAAGATTTGGTTGAAATTATCCCTTTTTAAAATTAATATGTGGAGAACAAGGTGGATTCTATTCAGAAAAAGATGTATTAAGCTATTTGATACTGGCCAGATCTTGTGGAATGTTACTAGATTTTGGGTAAACCCATGTGACCTATTAACTGTAACGTCAATGGGAACTTCTTCCATTGGCCCCTCCCTTAGAAATAAACTAAGCACATTTTTAATTTATAAGAATTTAAAGTTAATGCACGGGAGGATTCTTACAATCGTATGAGACAGCGATCCCTAACTTGTAATTTTTTTTTAAAGTGTAAGTTACAACTTTCAAAAGTATGCATGGTCGATCATGAAAAGTTGTATAAGAAGAGGCAAGAAGCAGAAAAAGCAGCACAACCCTAATTGCATAATAAAGTAGCTCAGAAGTTAGATTCATGGCAGATGCTAAAGCCAGCAACTCCACCGTAGAAGGAGACCTTGAAACGGCATCTAATGGTTCCGACCGACGCAGCACACATATTGAACGAATGGATATCATACACAGATCCTTGAGTTTTAGTGATATATACCAGACTCCTATAAACAAACCTAAGGTATGTTTTTTGTTGAATTTTTTTTTCCTTCTTATTTTACGCATGCATATCAGTCCAGGTAATACAACTTAAGTTTGAATCTTGAAATCAACCACTTTAAAATACGAGTAAAGTTGTTACTTATCTCTCTTAGACCCCTTGTAGGAGAGAGTCTCGGGCACTGTACTCCAATATTTTTCCCTCATACTCACCTTAAGCGGATGGTTGATCAATCGGTGAAGAAGCAAGAGGGACTTTGAATGTAGCTTTCAAAGCTCCATCTTCCACATTAAAGTAGCCTGAAAGTGTGTGTTGACATATTGAGAAACGATAAGAAAGAAAATGGGCTGGGACTGAGATATATTTAAGTGGTGGAGTTTCCATTCCAAAGTACTTGGAATCCAAGACTTGCTGCATTGAGTTTGGGTTCATTTGATTACTTTACGGTAGTTAATAAGTAGTTAGTAGCAAGATTCCACTAAAGATGACAAGATCTTCCTCTCGCTACAAAAAATTTGGGTTTTTTTCGACATGAGAGTTTTCCTGACGCCAGAATATACGGCGTATAAACCAAACACCGAGAATGATTTTTTCCGGTGGTTGTTCAACTTTTGCCTGCTTTGCTAAATTTTTTTGCTGTGTCTTATTAGAAGATTCACATAAGTCCATCGAAACATTAACAAAAGTCCAATTTAAGAAGAATTCCAACATTTTACTAAGAGGAAGATTTGATTCTCTCTCTCTCTCTCTCTATGATCTTCAGGAATATCCTACACTGCAAACATGGATGCTGGCATACCAAGCTCTGGGAGTTGTATACGGAGACCTGGGAACCTCCCCTGTCAACACTTTCTCTTCCACGGCCATCACAAACCTTAATGAAGACGACCTAGTAGGTGTCCTAAGCCTCATCTTTTGGACTATGACATTACTCTGTCTGGTCAAATATGTGTTCATAGTTCTTCATGCCAATGATCATGGAGAAGGTGGTACCTTCGCTCTGTACTCGATTATCCGGCGACATATAAGTTTTCACAGCAGACTCACGTTTCAGAACACAAGGTTGGAGTCCGTTGGAAATCTGACGTCTTACCGGCCTCAGGGGAGTTCTCTCCGATCAAAGACTAAGAAGTTCTTAGAGAGAAGCACTGTTGCTCAGAATCTTCTTACTTTTGTTGTGTTGCTTGGAACTTGCATGGTCATTGGCGATGGGGCACTCACTCCTGCAACTAGTGGTAAACTTCCAGTTTTATCACCAACACACACACATACGCACGCTTATTACTTATATATTTATAGGTTTTATGAGACAGTGACACTACGATGCTAAGTGGTTTGGTGTGTTTCTTCATATATATATATATATATACACATAATTGATTTGTTCTTGCAGTTCTTCCAGCTCTTCAAGGATTAACCCAATCAGGAACCTCAAAAATAACACAAGGTACCCTTGTTTCTAAGTTCTCTAATAGGCAACAATATATTTGATAGTTATTTGACAAAGAGTAAACTACATACTAGATTTTCAAACTATAACTCTTATATCAATTAAGTTGAACATTTTTTTTTTGGTCAATTGAGTTCCGCAACTATTTACTTATATCAATTGAGTCATTCTGTCTGCATTCGTTAGATTTTTTAATAGAAAGTGAAATAATGTACTACTCACGTGATTGAGTTGTAACTTATTTGTGTCACGTGAGCGTCACACTTCTTTACTTTCCGTTAAATTGCTTGACAAAGGCTGATAGAAGGGCTCAATCGACAGAAATAAAAAATTCAATAACTAGATTGATACAAAAAAAAAAAGTTCAAGAGATTAATTGACACAAAGTTCATAATTTGAGGTTCATATATGTAATTTACTCTTTGACAAATATAGAATCAGAACAGACCCAAATAAAAAAGAAAAGCATAAAATATAGAACAAAATGTAAGGTCAAGCGATTAGAGACTAGAGAGGATAGTCCCTCACGCAAACTACTGGGTAATGATCTATGTTATGTAGGACTTGGATTCGATGGAAGTAGTCAACCATATAAAAAGTTAAATTAAACAAAATATGCTTAAGAAATATTGCCAAACGATACCTTAATCTTGACTGGACCATGAGCCATAAAAAGCAACTAAACTTTAAAATAAAAAGGACCAAAATAGAGCAACTGACATTTGATTTCCTCGACCAGAATTCTATTTTTATACTGTTCTGTCAACTATCGTGTTCCTAATATGGAATTTACAACTATATTATTGATTTTATATTACCCCGATAATTAACATCTGTTATAAATTTAATTTAAAACTATTTTATTTTGCCTCAGACTATTTTCACGTTACCTCAGGCATATAGACAATTTTCATTCACAAGACTACGGGCTTTTGGAATTGGGACATTGCGAAATCAATTCAAGTAGTTAGGGGGAATGTAAAAAATTCAATAATTCAATGGCCAAAGTAAAATTGATTCCATTATTAAAAAGGGGTCAAAGTGTTATTTTCCGAAAAAAAAAAAAGTTAGAGATGCTTCGAAAACTCACTCAGGTGTTCTGGTTATTGTTGTTGCAGACCAGATTGTTTTCTTGGCGGTTGTTGTTCTAATAATCCTCTTCGCCTTCCAACGTTGTGGAACTAGTAAAGTCAGCTTCGCATTCTCTCCAATTATGCTGTTGTGGTTTGTTACAAATGCTGCAATCGGAATCTACAATATCTTCAGACACCAACCATCCATTTTGAAGGCAGTGTCACCTCACTACGGCTTTCAAATCTTCTCACGCAATGGCAAGATTGGTTGGGATCTCCTCGGTGCAGTGTTCTTGAGCATAACAGGTAAATAATTTCTTGGTATTGGGGTTGAAGTTGATAACCGATCATATTTTATCGAGCCCGTATCATGTTATATTAAAATGTATTCAATTCATTTTTGATCCATTTTGTCTTACAAAGTCTAATTAGTATGGCGTATACTTCATAGATGGTTCATGTCATGTCTAGTCGGGTTTATTTCTATGCATGAAATTGTCAATGCATAGAAATCACAATGACAAAAATCTTTCCAACTTCCATAGTAAAAAGAGAGACTCATTGCCAATCTTTTGTAAATTATGGGACAGGGGTTGAGGGCATGTTTGCTGATATGGGTCATTTCAACAAGAGAGCCATTCAAGTAAGTTTTCTCAAACCATTAGAATAGGTTAACTAGGTTGAGAATTCTCTGTTGTTTAGTGGTGGTGGTGTTGATTAAAACAGCGTTGTTTTAACAGCAGATGAGCCGGATCCAGTTAACTAACTCTGATTCCTGTTTAAAATTGTCTGTAATTTCATTGGACTATATGGCTTCGTGCAGTTCTCTTACTCTTTCATCGTCTATCCGGCTATTGTCCTGGCTTACGCCGGCGAGACAGCCTATTTAATCAAACACCCTGATAAAATCGCCGACGCCTATTATAGTTCCCTTCCAAAACACGTGTACTGGCCGATGTTCATTCTCTCCAACCTCGCCGCCATTGTTGCAAGCCAATCCATGATATCTGCGTGTTTTTCTATAGTAAAGCAGTCTCAAGCTCTGGGTTGCTTCCCCCGGGTTCATATAATTCATACATCTTCAAAGCATGACGGACAAATCTATTGCCCAGAGATAAACTACACTCTCATGATTCTATGTATTGGACTTGTCATTGGGTTTAGAGATGGTGTTGCTCTAGCAAATGCTTACGGTAAGTCTCCTTCAGTGATCTTTTCTTGATTACATTTCGGAGAAGGGAGACTTGTTACTAGGTATCGCATTATAAGAAATTAAAGTTATGGGTGACAACCGCGTGGAGTTAAATGGTTACGAGTCGAGTCTAATTGAATTCGTGTGGATATCAGTAAATTCATACACAATTCGTTTAAATAAACGGGATGAAAATTTTTAAACCGAAAACGATTCATTTATTAAGCGGTTATACGATATGACTCGTTTAACCCGTTTAATAAACGAATCATGTTAACACGATTACCCTTTTAACTCGCCACTCTTTTGTCATTAAAAATGTTGTAATTCACTAAAAAATTTATTATTAAACTTTTTTAAAAAAACTGATTTAATTAATAACTACATATATTATTTTGGCTCATTTTTTTAATCATTATATTAATTATATTTAAACGGATTGATATGTCTCACACGAATATGACCACTTTAATAAACAGGTCTGATGTGTGCACCCATTTATCACCAGAACTTGATAAAACCTCACCCAACCCCTTTAACTACGTGTGAATTCGTGCCATTTAGTAGTGTGGTGTTGAATTTTGACAAATCTAGTTATTGTAACCTCAGATATTCAAAAATAGAACGATAGTCATTTAAATCAACCCCTTTTTGTTTGGTTGGGCCTGGTAGGTGCGGTTGTGATCTGGGTGATGATCATTACAACGTGTATGACAACGTTGGTGATGCTGCTCGTTTGGGACACACATGTTCTTCTCATACTAATGTTTTTCGTGCCCTACATACTGATTGAAGGTGTCTTTATGACATCCTTGCTCACCAAAATCCCACAAGGAGGATGGGTTCCATTTGCTATCTCAGCTTTCTTCTTGACTGTCATGTTCTCTTGGTTATATGGAAGGAGTAGGAAGAGTGCATATGAAGCCGAGAGGAAGATGAGCTTGGGTGAACTGAACCAAATGCTAGCAAGAAATAGGTTTTATCGAGCACCCGGGACTTGCTTCTTCTATACTGATCTTGTCAATGAAATTCCACCCATCATCCGGCATTACATTCAGCACACAAGTTCTGTGCATGAAACCATGGTGATTGTAACTTTTAGAACACTCCCAGTGAAAAAGGTTCTACCAGAGGAAAGGTTTAATGTTGGAAAACTGGGTGGTGAAGGGGTTTATAGATGTTTGGTTCAGTTTGGTTACAATGATTCACATAGCGTTGCAGTTGCCGGAGATGAATTAGTTGCTTCAGTGCTGGCAAAACTCAAAGAGCACGCTGAATCCACCGACGAAATAGAAAGACTAGATTCAGCAGCAGAAAAGGGAGTTGTTTTTGTTATAGGCCGGACAATTCTGAAGACAAACCTGAACAGTGGATGGTTTGTTCGCTTCATAATAGATTACCTCTACAGATTTCTGCAGAAAAACTGTAGGCCTGAACTTTCCATACATGAAGTCCCACCGGGAAAGACCTTGCAAGTCGGAATGCTTTATGAAACTTAGTAGGCAAATTGCAGAGAATTACCGGGGGTTTGCAGCTTGTTCGAGCCTGAATTCATAGAGCAAGATCTAAAGTGGTCTGGCTGTGCATCTGTCTTTTGGCAAGAGTCTTATTTTGGTTATTGCTCTTGCTTACCTGTTCTTTTTGTTTTCTGCTGTTTCAGAAAGGAAAATAGAACTACTTGTGTAGACAAATATGATATGGAAACAATGCTTAGTTTAGGAGATTAAATTACATATGCAAACATTCAGAAGTAACATGTGTTTTTCCCTCTTTTAAAGGGCATATCAGGGACCCTTCTTTTGTCCGGTTCGGATCAACCGACAGATCAAACTAATTCACAAATAGAATGGGAACACCAAAGTATTTGAAAGAGTAATACTTCCCTTGTCCTTAGACATAAGATGATATTCTTAGCCCATGACATACTTCTGGGCCCAGCTCCTTGTAGTAGTTTCATACTTTGTTTCTGTCTGTCTTGTACGTGTGAGCAATCTGTGGCACCAAGGGATCATCAGGGTTTGGGCCCGTCAACAAAGAACTGATTGACAGCAAAACCTGTAAATGCAAAAAGTTAAAGATTTTGGTCCACTTACATATAAATACAAGCAATCAACCTTCACACCAGTGTATGTATCATTTTGGGAGCATTAAAAACCTAACTAGCAAAGCAATAAGCAAGAGATACAAGGACAGGGTCAGTCCCTGGTGAGCTCCAGATCTTGGAATGGATAATACCCCTGATTAGAGCCCAGAGCACAAACTAGGGCAATAACATGTGATCTACCAAGTTTTCAGGGTGTTTATGTCGGGAATATCACCAACTGGAATTCAATATTGTTGTGAATTCTTTGTGGTGGCTTAGTCAAATTTCCCATGTTAGATGTCTGACGTTTAGGATGAGAACCTTGGAAATGGTTAGGGCAGGGCTCCACTGTTCCTTCGAGATGTCAAGGCATATGCTTCCATTGCTATTGATATTTGGGCGAAAAACCTTTGTCCTGAATGCAACCTGCACGTTTCATCCACATGAAAACACAAGAAATGTCGAGTTTAACTTTCAACAGTAGAATCAAAAGATTATTGAAACAATGGAATATCGAGCAAAAAACACATGGAACAACCATAATAACATTCCTTACGTGGTTCATATTTTGGTTAAACCCATAGCTAAAAAAGGGCAACCTAATGAACAAGACTCCCGACACTGTAGGATCGGGAAGGATTTGATGTATACAGTTTTCATCTTCATGCAAAGAGGTTGTTTCTGTGTAGGAGTATAGTTCCCTAACGTGGCAGTCATAATACAGCATGCAAGAGGGTTAATGGACTAGAAATGAACTAATTTAAGTAAATGATATTAGGAAGCCTATATTTTGTTTTGGAGCAGGGCAATGAATATCCTTTGGACCCTCTTCAAAAAATAAAGAAACTATCTAACTTCAGAAGACATATGCAAGCTGGTCCATACAAGAAGGTGAGATTGCTTCAAGTCGAGCTACTCAAAGCATGTGATGAACTAAAATGAGCTCTTAATTCGTCAATAGTTGATTGTGAACGAGTTATACATAACACTACGTTGACCAAATATTGGGGCTAAATTAAAAGCTCAAATGACATAACATTTGACTTGGGCTTCTTTATTTGATGTCATGTCATTTGGGCCCCAATGACGACTCCAAATAATATGCTGTCATGTGATACTAGTTTCTTATGTTGTTCTTGGGGCACAACTATAAAGTTTCTTCGGAAGAAACAAATCGTAACTGCACCACTGTAGGAAAGTGGGGAGAAGCTTAAGGAACGAATTCACTCAGACATTGCAACCAACACTTTACCGACCCTTAAATGCTAAATCCATTCTAATTATTTTAACATTAAATTGCACTATGTTTTGCCAATATGTAGTGACATGTATTCTCTGTCATCTCAGCGTATTGTTTCTATTAAGGATTTCTATTATGAGCTCTTCAATTTAATTGGCGTTGTATTTATCTGTTGCAGTGCAAAGCTACCGTGTCCTATGGACGGGCCTTGGGGCACAGCTCTCTCGTGATGTGCCTTTCTCTGCTATTTGTTGGTCGACCCTTGAACGGGTCAGTTTTTATTCTTCAAAAATGTAGTGTAGTTCTAGCTGTGATTGTATTTAATATGATTTAGTTTTATTTTTTCAAATTCTCTGTACAGATGAGAAGACGACTTCTTGGTCTGGTGGGTGAGGAAGCCAATGCAGCCAGTGTGCTTGGTGCAAATTTCTCTGCTGGTTTTGTTGCAGGGAGCCTTGCTGCTGCTGCTACATGTCCACTTGATGTTGCGAAAACCAGAAGGCAAATTGAGGTTTATTCTCAGGGCTAGACTCATCTTCACCTTTTTTTTGCAAGTATTGGTGTGTGTCAAGTTATATAAAAAAAAAATCACCAACAGGTTTTGTTACATGCTACTATAATTGACCATACCAGTAAAATCAGTGTCTATCCTCCCTACTCCATGTTGTATCTTCTGCCTTCCTAGTTTGCTGTGGTAAATAAAGCGGACTAGCTTTTGAAACATAATACTTTTTGCCCCCTCAACAAAAAAAAAAATCAATATTGTGTCCCCAATGCCGCCTATTATCTATTTCCTCAAGTGGTATCTTCTTCCACCCTAAGGGGAATAATGAAAGGTATAAAACCTAGTTGGAGCATGTCGCTAATGTAGCATTTATCGGAGAAAATAGTTAAGTGATTTTTGATGGGTTAAGCCCAAATAGTCCAATTTATGTATTAAAGCCCAGCCCTGGTTGAGGAGCCCAACCTCATTGTGAATCCACCAAGTCCAAGACAGACCAAGGCCGGTTAGACTTCTTGCTTAGCACGTCACCAAGAGGAGATCACGGGAAGCTTAAGGCCGGTTAGACTTCTTGCTTAGCACGTCACCAAGAGGAGAGCACGGGAAGCTTATCTGTACCGCCTTAAGGAACAGTCCAAATCCACCAAGTCCAAGACAGCCCAAGGCCGGCTAGACTTCTTGCTTAGCACGTCACCAAGAGGAGAGCACGAGAAGCTTATCTGCACCGCCTTAAGGAAGGAAACGGTCCAATCTTTGACCACGTTTCATGAAGAGTTCCCCAACCTCTTCCTTCCGTTGAGGATAAGTCGTGATCTCCACCAAAGATAATCTCTAAGCTGCGATAAAGAAGCTTTGATGATATGTCATGATCTCCACAAAGAATGATCTCTTATCTACTATAAAATGACTCTAATCTGGGAAAGGAAAGGGACATGCTCCATCAGAGATTTACAGAAGACGAACCGACTACCAGAGATTATTATTTTTCTTTGATTCTCCATTCCCTCTCTCAAAGCTTGTATCTCCATTCTCCATACCTTTGAATCAATAAAATACCCGGCAACTGAAGCCATTGAAGAGTGGACGTAGGTCGAATTGACCGAACCACTATAAATTGTGTCTTCTCTAATTTTTTCGTTGATTTCATTGCATTTATTATCCATACTTGACAGGTGGTGTGCAAAATCATTTTTGTGCATCATCAATTTTTATTAATTTATGTAAACTAAACCAGAATCTTATGTCTGAACAGGACTTCTTTTATTCTAAAGAATTCTGTTTTTTTATCCTTCCTTTTTTTTACAGAAAGATCATGCCAGGGCATTGAGGATGACAATGAGACAAACGCTAATGGAGGTTTGGATGTAGATCTCTATAATGAATTACCAATTATCCTTAGAAAACCGGTATATTATGTAGGCAATCAAAATAGAGAGTAGAAATGAAATGGTTTACTTGTAAATTCATTCATTACTGATGAACATGATGGGTGCATGGAACACTATTACGGTATATAACTAATGTCATGTGTAACTGGAATCCTAACTTGTCTTTGCAAATATTGTTCTATCTTTTACTTTGTTTGATGAAAAAATAGAGTCCCATCTGTGAAATTTCACACTTATTCGTTTTTCTTTGCAAACTCCATATAATCTTTGTTAATTGCAGCTCAATGAATCCTGAATTAGAATTTGTTCCTGGTGCGGGGATGGTGGGATGAAGGGACTATTCACGGGTGTTGGTCCTCGTGTTGGCCGTGCAGGACCTTCCGTGGGAATTGTGGTTTCGTTTTACGAAGTTGTGAAGTATGTTCTGCATCATCAGTATGCTACTTAAAGACAAGATTGGGGAAGCTGCTCAAATCCATATTTACTGCAGCCTGCAAGGCACTTCTTACCCAAATGGAGGTAGACCTACTTCTTCCTGGTTTAATGCAACCATGGCTCTTTTTTAGTAACACACGTATACAGATTAGCGGTATTGTTCATGGTAGATGCTCATCTCAACACCACATAGCAAAGGAAATACTCTCTCTTCTCCTTTTCCACCCCTTCTGGTGGCTGCTTAGTTGTAGTTCAAGTTTTAGATCGAGAAGAGATTTTGACACATTGTGTTGCAATCAATTTTTACCCAGTTGATCTCAGTTTTGCTTAATATATCATTTCTAATTCTTGTTGTCGATCGCTTTGGGGGTATTGATGGACCATTAATTTTTGAAGTGTTTGTGAGAAACTAGAGCAAATGGGTAATCTCTGAAGTGGGTGTTCTATCTTCACGGCGTCCATCAATTGCATAACTGCATTTCCAACAGTATCAGGAACCCCATCTACCATATAACTTGTTCTTGGTGTTAAGGGTGACAATTTTCTACACAACCCATTACATTGGTGAGAATTCAAAAAGGAAGAAATCAAATGGTAATTTTATTTGATTCTGATACGATAAATGTCCAAGTGGAGTTACGGGAAGAAAATCTGTTTTTATTATTTATTTCGTTGTCTAGTATGGTATGAATTATTACAGAACTAAGATTTATCATTTGATTTTTTAAAAATGTGGATCAAATAGATTTTTTTTTGGAAAAATTTCAGTCACATTCCTTTTAATTTATTATTTCTTCAAGGACACCTGTTTTATTTTTTAAATCTTCATTGACACTAAATGTCGGATATTTTAGGAAAAATTTTATCCACACCCTCTCTAGATGAGCATATATTCAATGAGACATCATCTGTTTTATGAATTTTTTTACATATTAAAATTCGGGTCGATTAAAATTTAATTTGACTCGATTAAAATTCTTTAGCTTCCATTGAATTTTAATCGGCCCAAAATTTGATACGTAAAAAAATATAAATTTTAATCGACTCAAATTTAAATACATAAAAAATAAATTTTAATCAACTTGAATCGAATTTAAATTGACATGAATTTCAATAAGTAAAAAAAATATAAAATTTAATCCATTTGAATCGAATTTTAATTGATGCTAATAACTCAAGTTGAGTTGAAATCAACTTGAATTTTAATACGTAAAAAAAAAATTTTAATAGGCTCAAATTTTAATACGTAAAAAATATAAAATTTAATTAGTTTGAATATAATTTTAATCGGTTTAAATTTTAATATGTTGAAAAATAAGTTTTAATCAAATAAAATTTTAATACGTAAAAAAGTGAATTTTAATCAGTTCGAATTTTATGTAGAAATATTGTTTAGGATTTATGTAGGCACAATTTTAGTATTTTATATAAAAAAAAATTGTTAGAAATGATGGTTAACGGCATGGGGCATCAGTGATGTTTAAATATAAACTAAACGGGGTGTCAGTAACATTTTGAATATGATAAATTAAAAAGAATGTAGTTGAAAATTTCCCTTTTGTTTTTTAATTAATAAGTGGAGAACAAGGTGGATTCGATTCAGAAAAGGAGGCATTAAGCTTCAGGTTTCTTCTTCATTGTATTTGGAGAGTTTGAAAGCTACATGACACTACAGGCCAGATCTTTCTTGTGGAATGTTACTAAATTCTGGGTAAGCCCATGTGACCTATTAACTGTAACGTCAATGGGAACTTCTTCCATTGGCCTCTCCATTGGACATGGTGGATCTAATTATCAATTAAATACAAAGTAGATTTGACCAAGAAAATAGAGTGGCCTAATTTTGCAATTCGTGATTTACGGTTTATACGAATACAATATAGATAAAATACGATATAATTCAATTGATACCTTTAATATTCAGGCCGGTTGACATTAGTTAGTCATTTGGCATAAAGACTAAGGGCAGTTGAGTAATCCAAAGACCTACACGATGCCTTGTCACAAGTAATTAGATAACTATTAATCACTTGTCAAATCAACCCTCCAACAACCTAATTCGAGAAGTTTTTTTAATTTAATCACTCTTTTTCCATAATTAAAAAGAAAACTAGAGGATGACTAAACTGAATTTGTATGTGGTGAAGTTGGGAAATGTTATGATGCTGCCGACAGAACTGATATTAAAAATTATAATTTTTCAAAGTTAAATTATAATTTTTTTGAAGTGTATGTTATAATTTTAAAAGATATGTATGATCAATCATAGAAAGTTGACATCGATACAGAGATTTTCATGATTGATTACGTGTTTAAATTTTTTTTTTTGGGGTACGGTAGAGTTTCCCGGTGAAGTGAAAGTACTGATAAACTATGATTCTTTGAAGGATTTCATTTGTTAATTGCATTATTTGTCTAGTAATTATGGATTTGGATTGACTTAACCTGCTCTCTTTTATAATCTTTCCGCGTGCGTAATTGCACATAGGCCATCACAATTCTTTAGCATTTGATGTACCTGCTCTCTTATATTATTTGTATGGCTGTAAATGAATGTACTACATGCATAGCACTTCTTGAGACAACTTGTATAAGAAGAGGCAAGAAGCAGAAAAAGCAGCACAACCTTAATTGCATAATAAAGTAGCTCAGAAGTTAGATTCATGGCAGATGCTAAAGCCAGCAACTCCACCGTAGAAGGAGACCTTGAAACGGCATCTAATGGTTCCGACCGACGCAGCACACATATTGAACGAATGGATATCATAAACAGATCCTTGAGTTTTAGTGATATATACCAGACTCCTATAAACAAACCTAAGGTATTTTTTTTGTTGAATTTTTTTTCCTTCTTATTTTACGCATGCATATCAGTCCAGGTAATACAACTTAAGTTTGAATCTTGAAATCAACCTCTTTAAAATACGAGTAAAGTTGCTACTTATCTCTCTTAGACCCCTTGTAGGAGAGAGTCTCGGGCACTGTACTCCAATATTTTTCCCTCATACTCACCTTAAGCGGATGGTTGATCAATCGGTGAAGAAGCAAGAGGGACTTTGAATGTAGCTTTCAAAGCTCCATCTTCCACATTAAAGTAGCCTGAAAGTGTGTGTTGACATACTGAGAAAAGATAAGAAAGAAAATGGGCTGGGACAGGGATATATTTAAGTGGTGGAGTTTGCATTCCAAAGTACTTGGAATCCAAGACTTGCTGCATTGACTTTGGGTTCATTTGTATCTTATGGTAGTTAATAAGTAGCATCTTATCTAATATTCCACTGAACAGTCTATGAATTTAGAACCACTTGTATGAGTCACGATAATTGATTCTTGGGTCTTTTTATGATAACATGATGACAATATCTTTAACTCACTACAAGAAATTTGGAATTTTTTGGCGTAAGAGTTTTCCTTACACTAGAATAGACGGCGTATAAACCAAACGCCAGGTATGATTTTTTCTAATGGTTGTTCAATTTTTGTTGTGTCTTATTAAAAGACTAGGGGTAACCCGTGCTTGAAGACACAATGCAATATAAATCAACCAATTAATTTGAAAAAGTGAAGAGTAAAAATCCCTAAAAGCAGTGGGAGAGCCAAAAATATGATTTAGGATGGACACAGTTTAAGTATAATAGATAAAAATAGTGTGATATATTTATATTTTTTATATTAAATTTGATACTTAAAAATTTATTAAACATAAAAAAGGTCTATTTGAAAAAAATTAATTAGATTACATCTATACATTAAGGATCAATAATATAATTTATGTTATACAAATAAAAATAATATTCTATAATTTTTAATCTTTTTATAGGTTCTATATTTTACTCATTTTTTGCTATATATTCTATAATTTTTGAACCAATAGAGACTTCAACAAATCATACAAATACTCTAAGGAATCAATTTTAATTTGCTAATTTTAAGAGATTTGGTATGAATTTTTTGTTTTTATTTTTTTGTTCTAGTACTTAACTTGTTTGATCCAATTAATTTTATTTTTCATAAATCATTACAGTGGACCCAAATAATCTAAAAAAATATATAAAACATATACAATTAAAAAAATATTATTTTTTCAAGGTGGCCACAGGCCCCTCCTCCCTTCGCCACTTCCAGAGAAAGAGAGTGAAAAGTGAGAAGAAGAAGGTAAAATTTAATATGAATGTTATGGAGAGAGATGTTAGTGGTCGTTGGATGAACTTATTTGAGACCGTCGGATGGACTTGTTGAACCCGTCCTATTTTATATTATAGAATCCACAAAATATAATAGAATTGACTTAAAAAATATTAATTTATATACATGTAATCAAAATCAAATATTAATTTATATACATATAATCAAAATTGAGTCAAATTTAATACAAACTAAAAATCTAATTTATCAAAAAGTATATCGCCAAAATATTTTCTATCAAAAAAAGATCTACAAATATTATTTATAAAATATTATTTTTTTAATTAGTTCAAGTTATTACAAAATTATTAATTTATAAAAATATATTAGCGTTGGGTTTTCTTAAGAGATAAAAAAAAATTTGAACTTTTGATTCAAGACATGTGTAAGGCATGTTAGTTTGAGATATTTAATTAAATAAATAAAATTAAAATTAATTATATTCAATGTAAATGAGCAACGCCCTTGTTTTTTTTAATATGTTAAATTGATGAGTTTTTTTAAATCAAATATTATCATTGTCTCTTATACAAATTTAAAATGTTATACTATATAGTTGATATTAATGACAAATTTGAACCACATAATTATTATGTTAGAAAAAATCTTGTGATCCAAGTTAGCCATAATCTTTGACTGGTTGAAAGGGAAAATATTAAGGAAAAAATGTTAATTTTTTGACCATTGGATGAATAAATTTGAGACCGTAAAATGTATTCCAAGATCAGCCGTAATCGTTGACCAGTTGAGAGGGGAAATATTACGGAAAAGATGATAATTTTTTGACCGTTAGATGAATGAATTTGAAATCGTAGGATAGACTTGTAGAAGTCACCCTGTTTTATATTATAGATTATAGTTTGCTAAATTTAAGAGATTGATATGAATTTTTTGTTTTTGTTTTTTTTGTTCTAGTACCCAACTTATTTGACCTAATTAATTTTGTTTTTCATAAATCATTGCAGTGGGCTCAATTAATCCAAAAAATATATATAAAACTTATAAAACTAAAAAAAAAATATTTTTTCAGGGTGATCTTAGACCCCTCCATCTCTGCCACAGCTAGAGAGAGAAAGTGAAGAATGAGAAGAGGAGGATAAAATTCAATATGAATGATTTTAAGAGAGATGTTAATGGTCGTTGGATGAATAAATTTTAGATCGTAGGATAGACATGTTGAAGCCGCCTTATTTTATATTTTATATTATGGATATTATAGATAAATCCACAAAATATGATAAAATTAACTTAAAAAAAAAGTTCATTTATATACATGGAATTAAAATCGAGTTAAATTTAATTTATCAAAAAGTCTATCGCCAAAATATTTTCTATCAAAAAAAGATCTATAAATATCATTTATAAAATAATATTTTTTAATTAGTACAAGCTATTACAAAATTATTAATTTAAAAGAACATATTAGCGTTGGATTTCCTTAAGATATAAAAAAAATTAGTCTTGAATTTTTGATTTAAGATATGTATAAGACATATTAGTTTGAGATAAATAATTAAATAAATAAAATAAAATTAATTATATTCAATATAAATGTGTTAAGCATCGACCTTGTTTTTATTTTATCTTAAATAAATTGATGAGCTTTTTTTAATCAAAATATTATCATTGCGTCTTATACAAATTCAAAACATTACACTACACAGATGATATTAATGACAAATTTGACCTATTTAATTATTATGTCAGAGAAAATCATGTATTTCAAGATCAGTCGTAATCGTTGACTGGTTGAGAGGGAAAATATTAAGGAAAAAAATATTAATTTCTTGACCGTTGGATGACTGAATTTGAGATCGTAAAATATGTTCTAAGATCAGCCGTAATCGTTGATTTATTGGAGGGGAATATTAAGGAAAAAAATTGTAATTTCTTGACCGTTGAATAAATGAATTTAAAACCGTAAGATTAACTTATTGAAACTGTTTTGTTTTATATTATAGATTAACATAAGTAGATCGAAACATATCACTTAAAATAATTAACAAAAGTCCAATTTAAGAAGAATTCCAACATTTTACTAAGGGGAAGATTTGGTTCTCTCTCTATGATCTTCAGGAATATCCTACACTGCAAACATGGATGCTGGCATACCAAGCTCTGGGAGTTGTATATGGAGACCTGGGAACATCCCCTGTCAACACTTTCTCTTCCACGGCCATCACAAACCTTAATGAAGACGACCTAGTAGGTGTCCTAAGCCTCATCTTTTGGACTATGACATTACTCTGTCTGGTCAAATATGTGTTCATAGTTCTTCATGCCAATGATCATGGAGAAGGTGGTACCTTCGCTCTGTACTCGATTATCCGGCGACATATAAGTTTTCACAGCAGACTCACGTTTCAGAACACAAGGTTGGAGTCAGTTGGAAACCTGACGTATTACCGGCCTCCGGGGAGTCCTCTCCGATCAAAGACTAAGAAGTTCTTGGAGAGAAGCTCGGTTGCTCAGAATCTTCTTACTTTTGTTGTGTTGCTTGGAACTTGCATGGTCATTGGCGATGGGGCACTCACTCCTGCAACTTGTGGTAAACTTCCAGTTTTATCACCAACACACACACACACACACACACACACTAATATATTTATAGGTTATATGTGACACTACGATGCTAAATCGTTTGGTGTACTTCTGCAAATATATATATATATATATATATATATACATGATTGATTTTTTCTTGCAGTTCTTCCAGCTCTTCAAGGATTAACCCAAGCAGGAACCTCAAAAATAACACAAGGTACCCTTGTTTCTAAGTTCTCTAAAAGGCAACAACATATGTGATAGTTATTTGCCAAAGAGTAAACTACACATGTGATTCTCAAACTATGACTCTCATGTCAAAGTTTCTGAAATTTTTTTTTTTGATCAATTGAGTTCCGAAATTCTTTACTTATGTCAATGGAGCTCTTCTATCTGCATTTGTTAGATTTTATAATAGAAAGTGACAGACTATATTACTCACGTGATTTAGTTGTAATTCATTTATGTTTCGTGAGCGTCACACTTCTCCACTTCCTGTTAAAAAGTCTGACAAAGGCGGACAAAAAAGTTCAATTGACAATTAAAAAATTTAGGAATTCAACTGACACACAAAAAAAAAATGTTTAAGATATTAATTGACACAAAGGTCATACTTTGAGGTTGATATGTGCAATTTTGTCTTTGACAAAAATAGAATCAGAACAAACCCAAATAAAAAAGAAAAACATAAAATATAGAACAAAATGTAAGGTCAAGCGAGTAGAGACTACAGAGGATACTCCCTCACACACACACTACTAGGGAATGATCTATGTTATGTAGGACTTGGATTGGATGGAAGGAGTCAACCATATAAAAAGTTAAATTAAACAAAATATGCTTAAGAAATATTGTCTAACGATACCTTAATCTTGACTGGACCATCAGCTATAAAAAGCAACTAAACTTCAAAATAAAAAGGATCAAATAGAGCAACTGACATTTGATTTCCTCGACCAGATATTTCTTTTATACTGTCCTCTTAACTGTTGTGTTTCTAATATTGAATTTACAACTATGTTATTAATTCTGTATTACCTCAATGATTAACATCCGTTATAAATTAAATTTAAAACTATTTTATTTTGCCTCAAACTATTTTCACGTTACCCCCGGCATATTGACAATTTTCATTCACAAGACTACGGGCTTGTGCGATTGGGACATTGCGAAATCAATTCAAGTAGTTAGGGGGAATGTAAAAAATTCAATAATTCAATGGCCAAATTAAAATTGATTCCATAATTAAAAAGGGGTCAAAGTGTTATTTTCCCAACAAAAACAAATTAGAGATGCTTCGAAAACTCACCCAGGTGTTCTGGTTATTGTTGTTGCAGACCAGATTGTTTTCTTGGCGGTTGTTGTTCTAATAATCCTCTTCGCCTTCCAACGTTGTGGAACAAGTAAAGTCAGCTTCGCATTCTCTCCAATTATGCTGTTGTGGTTTGTTACAAATGCTGCAATCGGAATCTACAATATCTTCAGACACCAACCATCCATTTTGAAGGCAGTGTCACCTCACTACAGCTTTCAAATCTTCTCACGCAATGGCAAGACTGGTTGGGATCTCCTCGGTGCAGTGTTCTTGAGCATAACAGGTAAATAATTTCTTGTTATTGGGGTTGAAGCTGATAATCGATCATATTATATTGAGCCCGTATCATATTATATTAACATTTATTCAATTCATTTTTGATCTATTTAGTCTTGCAAAGTCTAATTAGTATGGCGTATACTTCAAAGATGGTTCATGTCATGTCTAGTTGGGTTTATTTACCCAAATCTGCTCATTGTCATCCTTTTTTATAATCTCCCCTTGTTTTTCAACTTCTATCATTGTTTATATAAAGCACGGTTTTAACCTAAACTTTTCAATATAGAGGTGTGACATGCTCACATAGAATGATAGAAAGTATTGTAGTTTAAAAAATAAACCAAAAATCAGGTGCTAGGTTGAAAATCATAATACTTTTGAGAAAAATTTTGCTAATTCTATGTCCATTTTGCGTTATGTCGCAAATCATGCATGAAATTGTCACGTCTAGAAATCACAATAACAAAAATCTTTTCAACTTCCTTAGTAAAAAGAGAGACTCATTGCCAATCTTTTGTAAATTATGTGACAGGGGTTGAGGCCATGTTTGCTGATATGGGTCACTTCAACAAGAGAGCAATTCAAGTAAGTTTTCTCAAACCATTAGAGTAGGTTAACTGGGGTGAGAATTTTCTCCTTTTGTTGATTAAAACAGCATTGTTTTAACAGTAGAGGAGCCGGATTCGGTTAACTAACTCTGATTCCTGTTTTAAATTGTCTGTTATTTCATTGGAATATATGGCTTGGTGCAGTTCTCTTTCTCTTTCATCGTTTATCCGGCGATGGTCCTGGCTTACGCCGGCGAGACAGCCTATTTAATCAAACACCCTGATAAAATCACCGACGCCTATTATAGTTCCGTTCCAAAACCCGTGTACTGGCCGATGTTCATTCTCTCCAACCTCGCCGCCATTGTTGCAAGCCAGTCTATGATATCTGCGTGCTTTTCTATAGTGAAGCAGTCTCAGGCTCTGGGTTGCTTCCCTCGGGTTCATATAATTCATACTTCTTCCAAGCATGAAGGACAAATCTATTGCCCAGAGATAAACTACACTCTCATGATTCTATGTATTGGACTTGTCATTGGGTTTAGAGATGGTGTTGCTCTAGCAAATGCTTACGGTAAGTCACCTTCAATGATCTTAGTTTTCTGGGTAGTTCAAACTATTAAATTTGATTACATTTCGGAGAAGGGAGACTTGTTTCAAGTCAACGCATTATCACGATGAGGGGTGTCATTCAAATCCGGTTAAACGGTTGTGGTCTAATCGAGTTTGTATAAAAAACTTGTAAACCAATGCCCAACTTATTTAAGTAAACGGGTGAAAATCTTCTAATCGAACATGATTTATTTATTAAATTGGTTGTATAACACAATTCATATAACTAATTTAATAAACGAATCGGGTTGATAAGATAATCTTTTAACTCGTAACCTGTTTGTTTTAAAAATGTTATAATTCACTAAAAAAAAATTATTATTAATTTTTTAAAAAAAAATTGATTTAATTAATAGCTATATATATTATTCTGGCAATAATTTTTAATAATTATTATTTTATTAATTTTATTTAAATGGATTGATATGTCTTGTCCAAATATAACCTGTTTATTAAACTAATGTTACGGTCTACCCATTTATTATTAAAATCTAATAAAAACTCGCCTAAATCCTTTTAACTCGTGTCAATTAATTGTATCCAATCAAATTTTGAGAGGACTAAGTTCAAATATTCACAAATAGAAGGATAATCATTTAAATCAACCCCTTTTTGTTTGGGTGGGCCTGGCAGGTGCGGTTGTTATCTGGGTGATGATCATTACAACGTGTTTGACAACGTTGGTGATGCTGCTCGTTTGGAACACACATGTTCTTCTCATACTAACGTTTTTTGTGCCCTACATACTGATTGAAGGTGTCTTTATGACATCCTTGCTCACCAAAATCCCACAAGGAGGATGGGTTCCATTTGCTATCTCAGCTTTCTTCTTGACAGTCATGTTCTCTTGGTTATATGGAAGGAGTAGGAAGAGTGCATATGAAGCCGAGAGGAAGATGAGCTTGGGTGAACTGAACCAAATGCTAGCAAGAAATACGGTTTATCGAGCATCCGGAACTTGCTTCTTCTATACTGATCTTGTCAATGGGATTCCACCCATCATCCGGCATTACATTCAGCACACAAGTTCTGTGCATGAAACCATGGTGATTGTAACTTTTAGAACACTCCCAGTCAAAAAGGTTTTACCAGAGGAAAGGTTTAATGTTGGAAAACTGGGAAGTGATGGGGTTTATAGGTGTTTGGTTCAGTTTGGTTACAATGATTCACAGAGCATTGCAGTTGCCGGAGATGAATTTGTTGCTTCAGTGCTGGCAAAACTCAAAGAGCACGCTGAATCCACCGGCGAAATAGAAAGACTAGATTCAGCAGCAGAAAAGGGAGTTGTTTTTGTAATAGGCCGGACAATTCTGAAGACAAACCGGAACAATGGATGGTTTGTTCGCTTCATAATAGATTACCTGTACAGATTTCTGCAGAAAAACTGTAGGCCTGAACTTTCCATACATGAAGTCCCACCGGGAAAGACCTTGCAAGTCGGAATGCTTTATGAAATTTAGTAGGCAAATTGCAGAGAATTACCGGGGGTTTGCAGCTCGTTCGAGCCTAAATTCATAGAGCAAGTTCCAGAGCTGGATCTAAAGTGGTCTTGCAGTGCATGCATCTGTCTTTGGCAAGGGTCCTATTTTGGTTATTGCTCTTGTTTACCTTTCCTTTTGTTTTCTCTGCTTTTTCAGAAAGGAAAGTAGAACTACTTGTGTAGACAAATATGATATGGAAACAATGCTTAGTTTAGGAGATTAAATTACATATGCCAACGTTCAGAAGTAACATCTGTGTTAACTTAATACAACGAATAATAGATATTGCGGCTTGATGGCTCTCTGTGCCTTTCCCCAACCTCCTTGAACCCTAGAATTTCCATGTCAATTTTTTTCTCATCCTCCCCTAATCTCCTTCAATTCTCCATTTCCTACCGCTACCCACCTCATTTACTCAAATCCCCTATTCTTCTCGTCCTCTGGTTTCTTCTGTTTATCCTCTGCCCAACCTTCCTTCCAATTAATTTATGCAAACCATTCCAGCTCAGCCATGATAGGGGAGGCATTTACTTCCAAAGATCCAAAGAAGATCGACGGGGCTCCTACTTGTTCTGCCAACTACCAAACTATTAATGAAAGTGGGTCAACCCAATCTCTCACTAAAACATCACTAGGCAGTGCACAGAAAGATACTCCACCAAACCCACCATCTTTGCGAATGAAGTTATTGCAAACAAGACTCCATCCGCGACTTCAACAACAGTTGATGTTGAGATAAAGGACCACCGTGGCATCCAAGTAACAATGTTCGGGACTCTCCCTACAGGTAACAATGTTCGGGACTCTTCCCCTGTTCCCCCGGTTGGGGATCTTCTA
>CAUOFW020000892.1:0-80812 GCA_963454935.2 Ilex paraguariensis
TGATTTCTTGTAAGTATTTAAACTAGATCTTCAATCCATATTTTCAATCATCAATTCAATTGTTCTTCAAATAAATATTTCTTGGTTAACTACACTTACGTTGGAAATTAACTAAGTAGTCTGATATTGCATAAATATAATATTCAAAAAATAAAAGTAAATCCAGATCCTGAAAATAAAGAGTTTTCAAAAAACCTATTCTTCCTTCATATTGTTGTTCAAGTCATCGGTTCCTTGTGGATACAATCTAGAAATTCTGAGTAGTAAACTTGACCACCTACAATTGGGTGTACCTTTGAGATTCAAGCAAATTTTTGGCGTTGTTATCGGGTAGTGAAATCAATTGGGAAGAGTAGGAGAAGGAATCCACCTTCACAAGTCGATTTACTTGGAGACACTTTTGGGTAAATTTGTAATTATAATTTATTTTATTCATGCAATTTTGTACTTTTTTTATTTAGAGTAGTTTTCAATTTTTTTATTAGTGCATGTCTAGTGAGGAAACCAGTAGTCCCCATCGAGACAAGACAAAGAGTTCATAGGTTTTGCAGGTCCATCGTGTCCTTCCGGGTATCAGTCCCTTGCCTTCCCTACATTTTACCTTAGTAGAGTCGATAGTTCAATGGGTTATTGAGAAGAAGAAGTTGATGGTCAACAAGGTAGAATACTTAGGGATTATCGACACCCATCCACAATAGTATTTCTTTATGTTTCATACTTCTAGAGAATGCTCAAAATTTCAACATCAAACCTAGTTTTATCCAGTTGTTACATCAATTCCATGGACTAGAGTCCAAAAAAATGTACCCACACATCAAAGAGTTTGAGGAGGAGCGTGGTACATTTAAAATACATTTCAAGATCATTCTGAGATACCTCGTTAGAATTTTTTTCCTCTCTCACTAAAGAGTGATACTAGATGTGGCTTAATTCCTTGGAATTGCAGTCTATAGCCTAGTGGTAAGATCTTCAAAAAGATTTTTTTTTTTTTTTTAAATTTCTTCCTTCTTCATAGCACCAATGCCCTAAAGTGTCAAAGTAATCTAGATTTACTAGAAGAAAAGAGGAAAAAAAATCACAAGTAAGAACTGCACCATACCAACACACAATGACTAGATACTATAACTTTAGGTTTAGGCCACGTATATTCCTCCCAAACGATTTGATCTTGAGGAAAGTAACCCCAGCTACAAAAGATGCCAAGGACGGGAATTTGGGGACAACATGAGAAGGGCCATACCTAGTCGTAAAGACCTTGAGGCCTGTAACTTATCACCTAGAGACTTTAGGTGGAGTCAAGCTAGCTCACCCTAGAGCGTGGAACACTTTAAGAATTTCTACCATAAAGTATGCTTTTCCTTTGATTGTAAAAAGGCTTTCTTAGCCTCTTAGCTAGAATTAATAAACATGTCATTTTTTTACAAGAAAAATTGTAAGTCTTAAAATCTTTTTGGTTCTGCATCAAAATGGAATCCACTCTTGTTTGATTGGATTAAAGAAACTAGAAAACCATGTCACCTAGCTTGGATTGAACCTAAGAGGTTTATTAAAAGCTCAAGGCCACTTGCCTAGCTTGGATTGAACCTGAGAGGTTCATTAGCTTCTTAAGGCACCTCGCCTAGCTCAGATTGAACCTAAGAGGTTCATTAATAGCTTAAGGCACCTAGCCTAGCTCAAATTGAACCTAAGAGGTTTAATAGTTGTTTAAGGCACCTTGCCTAGCTTGGATTGAACCCTAGAGGCTCATTGAATGTAAAATCCGGGTAAATTTGAATTTTTGTGAAAAAAGACAAAACGATAATTTACCACTACGGTTTGGTTGAAAACCTTATTTTTTTTTAGAACTTGGATGACCAAATGGACCTCACCGTTGGATTTGTCTCGCGAAATCTAGCTACCTAGTCAATTTTTGTTGAATTTTGAGACAGTCAAATTTTTTGTGTTTTACGAGGCAATCGAGTGTCGCGTGACCTAAAAACGAGATTTAAAATAAATTTTTAATAGTTGAAAAATAATTTAAATAAATTTTATATAAATATTTTAAACTTGAACTAGAACGAAATTTTTTTGTTTCAGGATGAAATCGGATTTGGGAATGGAGAACGTGTGTGGCGCGATAAGGAACAAACGTTTAAAGGGTATAAATAGGGGAAAAAAATTAGATTTCTCCGCATACCCATCAGATTATCTAAAAAATCAAAAGAAGAGAGGGAAACTTCACATTCTCTCTACATTGCCCGAATCGACTCAAGCCAAAAATAAAAGTTGTTTTCTTCGTCGAGGGCTACAAAACCATACAAAGAAGGCAGGATTAGAGTGAAATTACAAGGACGGATTTTGGGGAAAGCTTGGATTAGAGCTTTTTTTGGGTTCTTGGAGCTTCCTACCATTGTTTTACGCTTCAAGAGGTAGGGGTCTTTCCCTAATTAGGTTTATTTTCAACCTAGGGTTCCATATGATATGAGTAACAAGACTTGAGATGAATTCTCTTGTTTAATGTACTCCTAGTGTAAATAAAGTGTGGGAAATGGGTATAGAAATATGCTAAACCAATGTTGCATGAATTGAGTTTGTAGAATGTAGATGTTTGGTAAATTCATGAAAAATATAGGTACTTGAAATGTGGGAAATGGGTATTAAGAATGATTAAAATTAATTCTAGCATGAATTGGGTATGTAGAAATTACTTGTGATTCCTTGAGAAATTGAGCATATTATGTATTTATATGATTTGGTGCCTTGAAGGTGTTTAATTAAATGTCTATCTGAATTAAGTGTGTCATTTGCATTGATTATATTATAACATGCTTGGAATTTGTTATTGGAAAATGTTGATATATGCATATGGTATATTGACATTGAGGTTATTTTTGGTGGTCATATGTTTATGATGTAATTTACCATGGAAAAATTTGTTGGATATTGAATTCTTCAAAATGTTCTCATGACATATTGAACACAGTAGTGTTATTGCAATTGAGATCCTAGTTGCATAATGACATGAAATGCAACTGTATATTTATATTGCATATGCACGGGTAACATTAAATTCGTGGGCGTTTGACATGAGTGTGGATGTATGTGCATGGTTTGATCAAACACCCTTTGTGAATGATACGTGGGCTCGGGATTTTCAATTGAGTCGCATGGTTTGCACTAAAAAAATAGGGTCAGGGTTAGTAATAAGGGCTAGATTCTTCCTCCGGTACAAAACCCGGTGATTCAGATGAGCACTCCGTTGGTATTGAGTACATAAAGTGTGTTGGCATACGTAGAGTCATTGGTGGAAGTCCATTAATGTTGTGTTGGTTGAGTGTCCATTGGTGTAAGTCCATAAATACCCACCCCAAGGAAGATCTGGGATTTAAAAAGGTCATTGGATGTATAACATCAATGACAGTGGCTTGGAATGACCAAATTCATATGCATGGCATTGCATGTGTTGAGGGAGTCGGTAAAGTTTCGGGTTGAGTTGCATGTGTGAGTCTCATCTAATATCATGCATGACATTGAGGATTTCATTGTTGAATTGCATATTCTTGAATGGAGTAATTGTTTCTTGTGAATTGCATGTGAGTATTTCATATGCATCTAAGTTGGGGAGTAGACACTTTAGGAGATATCTTTTTGAGCGTGACTCACCCTTTATGGGGACAATATTTCATGTGTGGAACATGCACCAGTGGACAGTTCTCATTCGGGCCCTCATTGATGAAGAAAAGTCAAAATGTGGCTTTTAACCAATACTTTTGTAAAACTAAGATGTCAATTAGTTTTTGGGCACGTAATGTATGTAAAGGATTGTAATCAAATTCATATGGACTATTTTTAATGTAAAATTTCATGTTGTTAAATGAGTATGGATAAATAGACCCGATGTGGTCAATATTGTATGATTGCACTAGTTGTGTTTAGGGTAGAGCTCCCTGTACAAAGGAGACTCTACAAGAATTTTGTTAAATTATGGATCCCAGTAAATAGGGCATACGGTGTGGTATCGAGTTATACGGTATTCACGGGTATTATGCGGGTTGATTGATGATCAACAGGGTAATTACGAACACCCGCATTTTGGGGCGTCACATTGGAAGCTCAAGGTCTTGCTAGTTGTACCAAAAATGTTCACTAGAAGCTCAAATATATGCAAATTGTTCCTAACAAGGAAAAGAAGTAGGGAGAGATAACTTGATTTAACATCAAAAGTACTTGCTAAAAAAGAAAGAAGAAGGAAATTATAGTCGTAAAAGAAAAAGAAAAGAAAAACCAGTCTACTTTCTCAACTGGAAGGCGCTCCTCTACTAAGTCCTTCGTATGGCCTTTCGTCTCAACCCTAGAATTGATCTGGTCTTCAAGATCCACAACAGTTGTGCTAGTGGCCTCATTACCAGCCTCCTCTTCATTCTCTCCTTCCTTCTTAATGATTGAGGTAGGATCATCCTGAAATTGGATTCTTGAGAAGTTAAGCTTGGAAATGCAAGCATGCCTCTAGTTTTTAAGTCCTCAAAGCCGTTATTATAATACTCGAGCATCTCCTTCTTAAAATCAAAAGAGTGTTTGTATTCCTTCACTTTTGCCATAGTAGTAACCTTAACAGCCTCGGCAAGCTCAAACTCTTTCTTTTCTTGAACATTGGAGAGCTTGGAATCCTTCTTCTTCAAAGCAAAAGAGAGCTCGGAGACTTTGAGGGAAAGTGCCTCTTTCTCCTCTACTGCCTTCTTTACCTGGGAATAAAGGTCCGAAATGGCACTTTCAGAAGTAGCGAGCTTCAAATCCTTCTTGCTGTCCAAAAACTTGTTCCTATCCTCCATTGCCTCATTTGAAATAAGTGTTATCTTCTATTCTCCTTTAGCTCTTAGAGGACCTTTTCTTGGGAAGCCACTAAGTCGTTCTGTAGCTTCAATATCTTCTCCTCAAATTGAAGGAATTCTTCTACACAAGACTTCCTCTCAGCCATAGCTATATAAGAGAAGCTAGTGCAAAGGATGGCCAACTGCAAAGAATAAAGAGAAGATTAGCATCCTATTTCTATGGGAGGCTATGTAAAGAGGAAAGAACAGTCATAACCCACTCAGGCCCCATTTTGAAGATAGCCCAAACTTCCCTATCGTCAACAAATCTAAGGAGATGAACTCTGGCCTCCTCTTCGATCCCCCACATCAAAGGCCTAGACTCTTTAGAGGTCTGTTTCTCTGCAGTCTTAGTTTTTGAAAGTTTTCTCTTCCCCTTATCTTTGGAAGGAGTAGGAAGAGAGTCGACAAGCAGCAAAGGTATCTTGGGTATAGGTGAGTCTTCCTTATAGATGATGGCAAGGCCCAACCCTTTATTAGATGGGATGCCAGAGCTCAGAAGAGTAACAAGAGGGGTTAGAGGGCTGGAGGCTAGAGGTTACAGCCTTCGGCTTAGAAGAAGCTAGCCTTGGATTTTTGTGACAAGGGGAACCCTTCCTAGCTCTCTAGTTGATTTAATCTCCTTTTAATAGTTTTTTGTCAACAACTATGGGAGCCGTATTTGTAGGAATACATAAGTCAGAGCTCAAATTTAAAGAAAAAAAAAAAGAAAGAACAAAATATAAGTTTACTACTTAGATGAGAAGGACTATGTGTAAAGGGCACGATAATAGCAATAGCTTTGGGGGTAGGACCTAGCTAGCACTCGAACAAGGCTTGATCGGTGACTAGGTCAGGCAAGCTCTTGGTACAGTAAGCTAAAGCTCTCTTAACTCAAAGCTTGAGTTCAGTAGGAAGAGGACCAAAGTTGCCTTTACCAAATAAATACATTAAGACAGAGTCACCAAGTGAAGAAATAAAGAAAAGAAAATAGTAACTCACGAAGAGAGGGGGTGGAGATCCCCCCATGCAAGAAACCAAAAGAGGTATGCTAGAGAGTGCCTCAGCATGGCTGAACTTCCAACTAGGCCTGGACATAAAGAAAATTTTGTCCTTCCATTCCTTCACATCAGAGAAATAGCTGGTAAGGAGCTTGTTCTTCTCTCTTTTGAAAAGTTAGAACCACCCTTTGCTCTACCCAGAGCAGGTTATAAGTTTGTAGCAATGGAGAAGTTCTACTATGGTAAGGCGAGTGCCCACACCATTGGCTCTTGCCCAAAAAATGCCAATACCAACTAGAAACCCCAAGTTATTCGGATTTAACTTAGAAGGGACAAGATTTATATAGTGGAGGGCTTCTTTGATATACTTAGGCATAGGTAATCAGAGACCACTTTCAAAAAGTGACTCGTAAAAGCAAACTTTGTTGGGCCCAAAGGAATCAACGGTTTCCTCTAAGGAATGAAGACACTGGTGAACAAAGTCGAGGATCTAATAGACCTCCCTAATTTCATTCAAGTTTTTTTGTCAAGAGAACTCTAAAATTACTTCGCTCCCACAACAGTAATAGATTAAGAAGAAATGTCCATAATGGAGTCAAGAACAAATGATGGAGAATTTTCAAGAAGAGTTTTCTCCAAATCACTCTTAGTTGTAAAATAATAGTGGTTGATGCACAGATTAGAAGGAAGACAAGTGTAGCTATAAGAAAGAAGAGACAATAAGAAATCAGAGATGGATTTGAGTCAAGTTTGGGAGGGTTGATTGACATAAAGGTTGAGGTGATCAAGGTCATAATATTTCCACTCAAGAAAAGAGAAAAGGTAATGGAATAGAAAAAGGTGGCTCCAACCTATACACTCTAGCTTGTAAAAGAAATCAAAGATCAAGGGAGAGGGAGAGGCATACTTGGGCTCTTGGACAAGTTCTTGAAACGTATTGGACTCTGATTGTAAGATGTGTTTAAACACTAGCCACACAATGGATTTTTAGTGATTACATCTGCATGAACTACATCGCCACTTTCCCAAGCACTAACGGATTGAAGCATTAAATGCGGACCATGTAATGTAATGTTGAATTAAACTGGGGGCAACACATGGCTGGAAAAAAGGCACATGCTCGAATTGTCAACCTCCATAACTCGGACTAGTTCTAGCTCGCAAGCTACCTAGTCCTCTAGCTTGGTATAGTCCAAACCTATAAGCACTTTGACTAGTGCAACTCAACCACTACCTCTACTTAGCCAGTCAGACAAGGTCAAAGCATGTAAAGCGTAACTATCTCAGTTCAAATAGGTGGAGGATGATGAGTTAGATAAGTGAATCTATGACACCCCTAAAATCGAGGGTCTCTTTTCAACCGTTGACCACTCGCTAACCCGCGAAAATACCCGTGCTTGTCGCACGACCTGACATCATGTTAATCGTATGCCCTTAACCGGGATCATAATCTACACGTATAACCCGTGTTCCTTTAATCATTTAAATCAACGGAGGTCCAATGTGCCTCAATATACCTCATTTAATGTCCATTTGTATCATTGGAACTAAAGAAAACAAAGCTCAAAAGGTTGGCAAAATAATTTTAAATTTTCAAAAATTTTTTTGGAAGAGCTACCAGTAGGTGTTTGTTAGATCTACTAGTAGAAGTTCTACCTGTAAGCTACCGGTAGCTTTTTCCTACTGGACAGGTACTACCTGTTAGCTACCGGTAGCTTTTTCCTACTGGACGGATACTACCTGTTAGCTACCGGTAGGTTTGTCTGCTAGACAGGTACTACCTGTTAGCTACCGGTAGATTTTGCCCAGAATTTTATGTTTCATCAGTTTTTCATTTCCAATTCATCCCAAACCTTCCCAAATCCATTCAAAGCATGTATAATGAAGTTTTCTACATTATACACGATGCATAAGAGTTCTTTTACATGCCATTTACATGGTTACATGTCAAAATGAAATTTTAACAAAAGTTTACACCAAACTTGTATTCAAAAGCCACAACCCGGCTTTTCTTCATCCAAGAGGCCCCGAATGCAAGCCGTCCGTCGAAGTATGTCCCGCACCTGAAATATTTCCCGTATAGGGTGAGCCGACACCTAGTAGAATGTTTCCTAAGTGCATATGCAATGTTCATATGCAACATTTAACCACAACAATCATTCCAACCAACACTTAAGCAAGTCAAGGTTGGAATCTAACATACCATGCCATGAATTGAGATGATACCCATTCATGCAATTTGCCCGAGCCCTTCTTGGCTCCACTATACATGCAATGCCAATGTGTATTAATACCGAGCTTTTCTAGCTCCGACTATTTACCTTCACCCCATGCTATGCAGTGAGTATCAAAACCGGGCTTTCCAAGCCCCCGCCATTTATGTTACACACCCAATGGCTAACTAAAATCTCCGGGTCTTTCTTGGGGTGGGTATTTATGGACTTATACCAATGGTCACTCAACCAACACGAAATTCATGGATTTCTACCAACGATTCCGCGTACACCGACACACTTTATGGGCTCTTATACCAACGGAAGTGCGTATCCAAATACCAGATCTCTCACCCGAGGGATAGTCTAGCCCTTCTTGCTACCCCGACCCAATTCTTTTTCATGCAACCGTGCGACTCCGCCAGATATTCAATCCAACTTCCCCGAGCACACCCATCATCCGCCTACATGGTGTTTGATGCCAACCATGCACCCACATCCATAAAATGCGATGTCTACGTGCATATGCAATGTAAGGCATCATTGCTATTTCAACATCATGCCCACATGTAATGAATGCCACATGAGCAAAATTAACTACAGTCAAACAAGTTCTAAGGCAATTTATATCCGGAGCATATAATTACCAAACTTTCTCATAATGCTATATATCAATGAACATATATCCACATTTCATTTTCAAAAATAATTCACAAGCATGTTATTACATAACATATGCTAACAACATACTTAATTCTCAAGGCATACAATAAACACATAACATGCCCACATAACCCCCAAATTCCATGGATTACATTGAGTCTAATTCATAACTCATTTCAAGGTAAAATTTTATTTTACCCTATTTCAATTCTCATTTCATCAATTTTCACAACATAGGTAATGATAAAATCTATTTATCAACATACTCATTACATACTACACCCTAGGTTGTAAATAAATCCGAGTAGTAAGGAACCCTACCTCTTAAAGCATGAAGAGCGACTGTAGGAAGTCCCCAATAACCCGCTCCTAGCTCGAATCTTCTCCTCCCAAAAATCTCGTTTTTCAACCTTCGGTGAAAATTCTCATTTTTGGTGCATAGGCGTAGCCCTTGACGAGGAGATCAACTTTTCCTCTTGGGCCGAGTGGATTTGAGCGACGGAATGTCGTAGATCGTAGAGAGAATGTGGAGGATCCAAGCTCTTTCCCTCTCTTCTTCTATCGGCTAAAGGCTGGACACAAATGGGGCAAAAAAAATCAGATTTTACCCCTATTTATAGTCTTAGAATACTTGGCCCATATTGTGCCACAAGTCCCTCTTTTCCCAGGACCGTTTTCACCCCAAAACAATTAAATTTTGTCTCAATTTAAGTTCAAATATTTGTATTTTAAATTACATTTAATTATTTCCCAACTTTGGAAATTGTATCCAAAAATCTCATTTTTGGGTCACCTGAGACTCAATCGTCTCGTAAAACACAAAAAATTAGACTATCTTAGAATTCGATTAAATTTGGCGTGGTAACTAGATTTCACGAGACGAATCCAACGGTGAGGTCCATTTTGTCATCCGAGATCTAAAAAAATTCAGATTTTTAACCCGTACTATAGCGACAAAATTATCGTTTTGCCCTTGTTTACAAAAGTTTAAATTTACCGGGTTTTACAGAATCCAACACCAGTACTAGCTTTATGAAGCACTTCAATTCTCTTTCTCTAACTTAGCCATCAGAGGGTCGATCCCTGAAGCTCCTCTGGTCTTCAACTTATCCTTACAGGTATCTACCAAGCGATTGAGGCATGAAACTAAGTGATCGAGACATCTGGAGCTCGCTGAATGCTTTCCGACATCATCAAGATTCATATTTGATTACATCATAGAAACATTATGAAATAATTTGCTGGAGTTTCGGGTGTCCAATTACTTTTATTTCAAGGGGAGTAAAAGTGTGAAAGTGATACTTAACACATTAAATTCTATTGATATCTTTTTCTTTTATTACGAAGAAGTGTAATGGCTACAATCTATTAGAGGTGAGATATTTTCACATGGTTATGTTATTTCTTCAAGTATTGGAGCATGCCATTGAGTTTTGCTCAATAATTAAAATAAAGTAAAAGATATGCTTATTATCTGGAGCTCGATAATTGCTTTCCAACATCATCAAAATTCATATTTGATCAAATCATAGAAACATAATGAAATAATTTGCTGGAGTTTCAGGTGGATAATTACATTTATTTCAAGGGGAGTAAAAGTGTGAAGCTGATACTTAACACAATACATTCTATGTATATCTTTTTCTTTTATTACGAAGAAGTGTAATGGCTACAATCTATTAGAAGTAAGATATTTTCACATGGCTACAAAGACAAAGCTATGATTTTGAAGCTCAATGAATGCTACAAAGAGAAAGCTATAATTTCTCAAACCATGGCCTATTACAAAAATTTGAAGGTAGAACCTTGGTAATATTTTCATTTTTAATTTTTTAACCAAGTGTTATACATGTAATTATTATTTTTTGGATTTTTTTTGGGGGGTTGGGAGGGGGTAGGGGGCATGTTGCCAAGTTCAACCAAGTTATCATTTGAATCAATTTACATGAACACTGTAAATGGTACATTCATGTAAAAAGGAAAGGTATGAAAATGAAAGCTATGGCAAATCAAAGTTACACTTACACATGAACGACTTCCACTTCAATTCAAAGTCTAAGGGTACAAGTAAATTTTTTTGAATGATGCCAAGTTGCTAGTCCTCTGTTGATCAAACCCTAGACCTATGATTATTAATACCGGGGCATATTCTTGAGAGATTGTACAGGATATGTTAGGGTTTTTGTGATGGGCCACCTAATTTGGAGAAGAGAGGAGAAGGGTTGACTGTGAAAGTGGTGAGGAAAAATTTGAACATGAAGGAGAGATCAGAACGTAGAGAGGTCATATCCAACACACTGAGAGACTAACAAGTGCGAAGGCCATCAAGAATAGTCAAAGCTGAAGTGTATAGTCGTTAGTGTTGGTGAGGTTCATAGACACCAATGGTGGTGAGGTCCATTATTGGTGATAGATTGAGAGAGAGAGAGAGAGAGATAGGACTTGATGAAAAAAATTAGAGGTGTGACTAATAAAAGGAGAGGTGGAAGAGGAAGCAATTTGAGATTTTGTAGTGATATTAAAATGATTTGATATAAACAAACATCAAACGACATTTTTATGTTATTTATTTGCTTCAGCTCCTGTGTCGATACAAAATTTCCCAACGTGAAAAATAATTGAAATATGATGCCCTTGAACCTAATTTTAATTATCAAAATATCTGCTTATTAGGACATCGATTTCATGATTTCCCATAATCATTTGGGTACATCTATATTTTGGTTGCTATCGATTAATGGGTCGAGGAAATTTCATGTCCCAATAATGATCATCATACAATGATGCAATTTTTTAAAGAAAATATTTTATCATGATTTAGAATTCATTGAACCATTATAGGTGATGGGGGTGCTCATTTGTACAATCATTGTTTTTAACATTAAATGATAAAATATTTAAGTACTCATAAGGTGGTAGCCCCTTATCACCCACAAACAAACCTTCAAGTTGAATTGACCAATGAGGAGATGAAATGGATTATGCAGAAAATGGTGAATCTAGGTCGCAAGGATTGGTCTTTATAATTCATTGATTCTCTTTGGGAATATCAAACTACTTGTAAAACCATTTTTGGAATGTCTCCTTATTGATTGGTGTATGGTAAGCATTTCCATTTGCCTCTAGAGTTGGAGCATAGAGAGTATTGGGCAATCAAAACTTTAAATTTTGACTTAGAAAAAATGGGGGCTTCTCGAAAACTTCAAATCAATGAGTTGGATGAGCTTTGGAATGAAGCATATGAGAATTCTAAAATTGCTAAGGATCGGGATGAAAAGTTCTCCTGATAAACATATTTTTAGGAAGTCATTAGAACCTTATCAGAAGGTGCATTGTTATAGTTCAAGACTGCACGTATTTCCTGGTAAATTGAGGTAAAGGTGCTTTGGTCCTTTTGTTGTATATCAAGTGTTTTCACATGGGGAAATTGACGCTAAAAACCCTAAGAATGACAATGTAATTAAAGTTATTCGACAAAGGTTGAAGTTGTTCTTTGAAGGGTTTGTGTTGGACTTGGGATTCATCGAGTTGGTGGATCTACAACATGCTCTATAAAATGTAGAATTTTTTTTTTGTATAGGAGTTTCTTGTTTTTATTTGATATGTTCTCCTTTTTGAGTTGATTATTTGTAGGTTTTAAAGTTGTTGTGATTGAGGTATGACTTTATCAAAGTCTCACTCAAACTTATCATATGCCTTCATCATATCCAGTTTGACTACCAGATTCCTAGATACCACTCTCCTATCCATCTCTCTTACCATGAATTGAGCTACATATATACAATCACCAATATTTCTTCCTTTCACAAACCCTGCCCCTATAATATTTTTCTAGGCAAGATAGTACTAAGTCTAGAAGCTAATAGTTTTGCAAAAATTTTATAGAGAAAATTACACAAACTAATAGGCCTAAACATTGAAAAGGTTGATGGATTAGCTTTCGTAGGAATAAGAGACAATAATGTAGCATTAACTAACCTTGGAATCATACCGCCTTCCAGGAAAAAAAATTGTAACTTGATGAGTGCACAATTTTGCATAATTTTATATCTTAAACTACCAATTTTTTTTCCCAAACAACTCAACACTTTCTTTCATTTCCTCAAAATTGATTACAATGAAAGAAAAGGCAAATAACATTGCCTCAAAACAATTGAACAAACCAAAATAATGAAAGAATTAAAAAATAAAATCTCCAAAACTGAATTTAAAGGCAACATAGCAACCCTGCTATGACCAGTCCACTGCAAGTGCTCATCCCACTTGAACCCTTGCTACGCTAAGAAGAGCCTCTATCCTCAACCCTTATCATCAAAAACCACCCTTCTCTTTGTCCGTAATACAGGCAATCCCCTCAAATTTTGCTACCACTCAAACTTCACAACAGTTGGTAGTCTAAGAGAACCTGAAAAATCCTCAAAAAACCCCTTCTGCACTGCCTGATTTGCCAACATTTCTACCACAACATTCACTTCCCTATACACATGCTTAATTTCAAAGTCTCCTTGTAACAAAATCCTCTTAATTTGCTCCAAAGAGGACATATATGGCTAGACACACTCATAACTACTCTTCGCAGAATTAACAACTACCAAAGAATCTGACTCAACCCGTACCCTATACACCACCAATCCATACTACTGCACCAGCTTCAAACCATCTAGCAAAGCTCTAAACTCTGCAGCCATATTAGTACAATTACCATAGAAAAAAGAAGCAGCTAAAACAACTCTCCCCTATTCATTCGTCACCACACCCCCCCCCCAAGCTGCACCTGGATTGCCTTTTGAGGTCCCATCATTATTCATTTTGAGCATTCCAGCTGGAGGACACTCCAAACAAACCCAAACAGCTCTCCTAACAATCTGATAGGAACTCACAATCTTTAGCCTTTTCAAAATATCTCTACCAGATTCATCCACTTGCAATTTAGCTCTTATATTCTTGGCTTGATATCTCAATATACTACAAATTTTCATGAAAATTGAATAATACAACAAGCACCCCTCCCCGACCACTCTCCTACAACTCTCTTGCCAAATCTTCCAGTAAACAATAAGAGCAGTACTCCTAATCAAACCATGACTCACATAATTCTTCTTGTAAACTCTACACAATCTTCTGAGTCTCACCATTAGGGACTCCCTAGCAATCAACTAGAACCCCATCAACATAGCTAATCTATCCCAAATGGCCAAGGCAAAAGCAAAATCAACAAACAAGTGCACTTCATCCTCCACACTTCAATAACACATGCTACATCTACTCACAATTGGGATTCCAAGGCGTAAAACATTCAATTCTCGAGGAAGTGCTCCTGTCTTTACTTTCCAACTTAGAAAATAAGCAATATGAGCTGTTCTCATCTCACAAATCATAGCAACTTCCCTGCAAACCTCTCCTTGCAGCCGAACCATATACCAAGTTGACTTAGTAGAAAAAGAACCAAAGCTGGTATACAGCCATACCAGCTTATTAGAATCATCATGAAAAAAACACTCCAGAATTCAAAATCTCCTCATTCATCTTAAACTAACCATCTTAACTTTGTCTAACAGTCATATATTACATTTTAGTCAAGTTTTTATTTAATTAGTAAATTTTTGTTTGTAGGTAAACAAGGTGAAGAAGGGATGATTTACACTAATTTAGATGCTTTGGAGAATTTAGGAAGTGAGCTAGGCGAGCCATACTTTGAACCAAGAGCATCACAGTAAAAACTCAAAAAAGGCTAGTTAGTAGTTGTACTGATTCAACAGAAGACAAAAAATTTTCTATCGATTCGTTGAAAGTGTTTAACCGGTTCATCCAAAACAAAAAGAGTTGTATTGGTTCATTCCTATCTTCTCCTAGTAGTCGTGAACAGAAAGAGTTGTACCGGTTCATCCATTACTATTATACCAATTCATCAGAGTTAAAGTTCAACAAGAACTCTTTCCAGGAATTGACTAGCTAAATCTTCAATGATGTCTTCCAAGACTTCCAAGGCTTTATTGGAGGAGAGAGACACAAAATAGGAAAGGAATTTTAGGAGATATTTTTGGAGATTTTCTATGAATAAGAAATAGATGTACAAGGGAAGAGGATCTCTAAACCAGTCATATCTCCATCTCTCTCCTTTTCCCTTTAAATACCGAATTTTTTAGAGACGAGGGGCTCTCTCCACCTCCTCTTCTTCATCTTTTCTTTCCCAGGGTTTTTCTTTAGCTTTTCCTTTAGCAAGCATAGATTAGTTTTACTGTATGTCTTATTGTTTAGTTTAACTACAAAATATTTTAAATTTCTTGTCCTGCATTAATTTCCAGTTCTTGTTTAAATACAAAGTCTTGGATTTTATTTTGCTTTCAATATTAATTTTATTTTTTCGTTAATTGCAATATCTTCATATTTTTTTTACTTCAATTTATGCTATGTTTGAGTGGTTTAATTTTGGTATAATTGGAGAAGGTTTAAGTCCAAGTGAGTTTGATTATGATGTTGGATGCGTTATAAATTAGGTCAAATTTCCTATTCACGGTGAGATGAACTTTGATGATTAGCTAGTTTATTTTAATATTGTCTTGTAGTGTTTATTAATCATCACAATTACTTTTGAATTGAACGATTTTATTTCATCAACTTTAGAATTTGTCTTAGTTTTTTCTAAGGAGATGACCTCGGTAATCGACTTAGTTATTATTCAAGACATTCCTGCACTTGGGAAAACAATTTATTATTTACCCACTTTAGAGGTGAAGCATAGCTACCAATATATCATGCTTTATAATGCTCCAGCATTCATGGAAAAACTTCCTAAAAAAACCATCAGGACTAGGAGCACTTTCTGTAGACATAAAGAATACCTCTACTTGCAGCTCCTCCATTGTAGTAGAGGCAGTAAAATGATCACTTTTTGCCTTAGTAAACATTCTAGAATTAGAGAAAAAAAAAAAGTTTTCAAAAGACCTAAAACCTAAACCCATTTAAAGAAAAAAAAAACCTCAACAATGTGAGGATAAATATTATTATTTTAGAAAAAAGGATTACAACGAAAAAAGGGGCGACATGAACCTTACCATTTTAAAGTTGTCTTCTAAAAGCCTATGAGATTACATATTACAAATATCAAATTGAAGAGTCCAAAAATTAAGGACTCATATTTGCAAAAACTCTAAAAAATAAATAGTCAAAGCCAAATTTTAGCAACAGTAGTCCTCCTCCTTAAAGTCATTGATCTTTCTAGAGCAGAAGGTGTAACTGAAATGGAACAGAGTAGATGAGGAAATCTCATAGTCCTTATCTTGAACCCCTTCCTTGGCCAAGAAATCAACAACCATGTTTGCCTCTCTAAAGATATGAAAATTTGCAAAATCAATTCCCCTAAGAAGCATCAAGATTTGGTAAATGAGATCTAACAACCTCCAATATGATTAAGCTTTACCCTTAAGGATATTAACCAGGATTTAAGAGTCTAATTCAATGATAAGGTTGTGATCATATAAGCCATACTGAAAACTAGACTCAGACCATCCATAAAAAGCTTTGCCTTCTTGTAACGCCCCAAAACCCACCTTGGATGACATCACTCCATTCATCATACATAATATCTACAACACCATCCCAAAAGAATGTGCCAAACCATGACCACTATATACAAAAGAATATGACAAACTATGACAATTACATTGAAAAGAGTCAAACTTAATCCTGCAGCGGAATAATAAAAATATTAGCATGAACATTATCTCAAAAGGAATTCCCTAGTCTAGGACATAGAAATAACACTCCTAAATATCCCCCTCCGGATCCATATGCCCATCCACTGGAACTTCCCAAGGTACCTGCTCATCGACTTCGGGTTCTTCCTCTAAGCCATAATCTGAAAAATATATTGTTTGTAGGGGTGAGCACTGAGCTCTGTAGCAATATCCTCCCAAACTTGAACAAGGTTTAGCAAAAATTTAAAACAAGTCGGTCTCATTTCGCAAATATCATATATTAATTTTTGAAAGAAAACAGGAACATTTCAATAGATCTTATGTTTACACAATAGCAATAAATTAAGTGAAGTAATAATGCCAAATTACAAATAACAAATCATTTCCAACCATAAACCATTTCCCACAAGTTCTTGTAGAATCTCATACTTCCACAAGCTCTTGTAGAAAATCATTTCTGGTTCAATAAACCATAAACTCACAACTTGTATTCGTATCTCAGGAATGATGCATGATTCGTATGAATAAACACATCGAGAATATCTTGGCCCATACACACACACACCCAAATCCTCGCAAGGATACCCAACCTTTAGCAAGAGCGTATACCAACTCATGCCAGTGACGAATCCAACCCAGGAATAGTATACTATCCCTTCTCCTCGGTACCCATGAGCGAATAGTGGTTTGGTCCTCACAAGGCACTAACCCCACTACGAGTGTTAGGCAACCATCTCACCCCCACTGAAATAGACTAACCTCTAACACTCTACAAGAGATATACTTTTATTGTTCCCAAATGCAATACAAGTCCATCACAATAAACCATACAAGAGATGCAATACCAACCATTTTTTCTCAAATCACAAATAAATCCAAAACCCCCCCCCCAATTTCATAAGTATGTTTCCAATATAACGTCTCAAGAACAAAAAAAGCAAGAGATCATTAAAAGATATACTTTTATTGTTCCAAATAAAGCACTAAGGTTTTTGAATCAAGAACAAAAGAATATTAAAAAGAAAAATCCCTCTTTCTCAAAAAACTAGGTTTTGATATCAAGAACATGAATTTCTATGGTTATCAAATCAAAAGATATGTTTTTATTGTTCCAATAAATCCCTAGAGTTTTTGAAATCAAGAATAATGAGATATCAAGACGGAAAATCTATATCTCTCAAGAAACAAGGGTTTTGATGTCAAGAACAAGGATTTTATGGTTATCAAACCATAACTTCCTTCAATACATGGCAAGGTTTGCACGAACATCAAGCAACAACGATTTCAATACATATATATGTAATATTAAGAGTCAAAACATGTATTTATATAAACCCTAGCATCAATGGACAAGAGTAAAAGAAACCCCTACCTTGGTGTCCTCGAAGAAATCTAGGGTTTTGATTCAATCCAAGGCGCAAATTCCCTTTGATCTTGTGTTTTTCTCTTCCTTTCTTCCTCTCTAAGGTTTTCTAGGGTTTGAGGTGTTGAAATGGAGCTAATGGAGCCGTCATTATATATTTATAGGGTGAAAAGTGGAACCAAGATCGCAACTTAAAATTTCTAGAAATTATAGAGCATACCGGTACAGTAGACTCTCTGGACAGTAGCGTACCGGTACGCTGTACCGGTACGATAACTTCCGGGCGTACCGGTACGGTCGGTTCAGTTTTGCCTGTTTCCTTTGTTTTTCATTTCTAATCCATTCCAAACCCTTCCAAAATCAACCCAAACTTATACAACATACATTTGGACATCAAACATAGTTGGTACAAGTTTGATTACAAAAAAAAAATCATATATTTATTCGGGTTTTACAATATTAGCATTTCACAAAGAAATGATTACTTGTTAGATAAAGATAAGAGTGTGGGGGTTTACACTTCTCCCTCCATATTCGAACAGTGACCATAGAAAAAGGAAGTTGCAAAAATAATTTGACCCCATTGGTTACGTAGGACAACACCTCCTCATGATTCATCGAAATTGCCTCTAGATGCACCATCCACATTTAACTTAAGAACTCTTTTTGGAGGATATGACCATTGAACCCACACAGCCCTCACCTAAATCATAGTAGGAACTTGAACAAACAACATAGCCAAAAACTCCTTTCCTTGAACTAAATCAGCTACCTTAGCTTTAACCAAGAATGCTTGATATCAAAGAAGACTCAACTTTCTTGACCAGCACTCAAGAGTGGAGTTTTGTACCTTCAAATATTCTTCTACACCTCTCCTTCTCTACCTGCCAAAAAACCACAAGTATAGAACCTCTTATAAAGGTTTGACTTAATGAATTTCTCTTAAAAATTCTTGAAACTCTAACAAATCTAGTAATAGGATCCTCTCCAAACATAAGGTGTAATCCCGTGATTGAAGCAATCCTACCCCCAGACTGTTGCATATGGACAATCAATAAATAGATGCAAATGATTTTCTTCACCCTTATAACATAACACATATCTGCAGACCATTTGAATTTTTAGTGTGACGCCCCTAAAACAGGGGTGTCCTTTGTCAACCATTGACCACCCGTCAACCCACGAAAATACCGGTGGTTATGGCACCACCCGACATCACATCAACACCAACCCCTTGACTAGGATCGTACCCATATATCTGTGGTTCTNCTTAGTGTGACGCCCCTAAAACAGGGGTGTCCTTTGTCAACCATTGACCACTCGTCAACCCACGAAAATACCTGTGGCTGTGGCACCACCTGACATCACATCAACACCAACCCCTTGACTAGGATCGTACCCATATATCTGTGGTTCTTTAAACATTAATTTATAGTCATTTTTATCACATAGAAGACCTTTGCTCAAGAGAACACAGTGCCCCATAGATTAGGGAAAAAGTTCAAAAATTTGATATTTTGAGAAAACCTACTGGTAGGTGTGTTCACAAACCTACCGGTAAGAGTGTGCACTGGATTTCTAAAAAAAATTTGAAGACCTACCGGTAGGTTTGTTCATAACCTACTAGTAGGTTTTGGTTACTGGAATTTTCCTACCGCAAATCTACAAACGTTCTACCAGTAGGTTTTGCCCAAAATTGCCTATTTCACATGTTTCTGATTTCCAATCCCATCAAATCCATTCCACAACCATCCAATACATGTTTAATGAAGTTTTTCACATAAAACATGATATATACAAGTTCTATTACAATCATTTCCATATATTTATACGTCAAAATAAAATTTTCATAAAAGTTTTACAAAATGAGTCATTAAAACCACAAGTCGACTTTCTTCATCCTTGAGGCTCAAATTGGGAGCCATCAATCAGTGTGGACCCCGCACCTGAAATATATTCCCACGAAGGGTGAGCTACGCTCAATAGAGTATTTCCTAAAAAGGTTGCTCCCCAACCTAAATGCATATGAAATGTTCACATGCAAATCATCAACAATTCATAACATTCCAATTAAAATATACATTCTACGTTGAAATTTACCATTCCATGCCATGAAATGAGATGTGACTCACTTACGCACATCAATCCGAGCCCTTCCCAGCTCCTCAACACATGCAAGTGTCAATGTGTGTGAATCCGCCATTTATGTTGCACACCAAATGACATTACCAATCTAGGGTCTTTGTTGGGGTGGGTATTCATGGACTTACACCAAGGCTAACCCAACCCACACGAAATTTATGGACTTCCACCAAGGGTTCCGTGTACACCCACACACTTCATGGACCAAACAAAGGGAGTGCGTACCCCAATCATCGGGTCTTGCACCCAAGGGATCTTCAAGCCCTTCTTGCTAACCCCAACCCTATTCACCATGCAAACCATGCGACTCAACCAGGTCATCAACCCAACTTCCCTGAGCCCACTCGTCACCCACCAAATGTGGTGTAGACGATAACCATGCACACACACCCTCATGATGCGATGTCCACGTGCATATGCAATGTGATGTACCATTGCAACAACAATATTATGTCTCATATGGTATGAATGTCATATGAACTATTTCAACACATTTTATGTCAAATTATATCCAAAGCATATAATTTCCATAATCTATCAAATGCCAATATATCATGAGCATATATCAACATTTCATTAACGCAATTTTCAAGCATGTTATCACATGATCTTGCAATAAACATACTAAATTCATCAAGGCACAATATAATCTCATAACATGCCCACAATTCACACTTTTCGAAGAAATTACATACTTAGCAATTTCTAATTATCAATTCACCCTAGAATTTAATTTACTCGTCTTCAATACCCAATTCCATCAATTATACAACAATAGACAAGTGATTTATAATTATCTCAACCTACCATTTCATATTACCATCTTAGATTGAAAAATAAGCCTAGTTAGACAAACCCAATGGTGAGGTTTGTTTCATCATCCGAGTTGTAGAAAAAAATTGAGTTTTCAACCCGTATTGTAGCGGCAAATTAGCGTTTTGTCCTTTTTCATAAAAAATTTAAATTTATATGCATATACAATAGTCATATAATACTAAATGGCCATAGAATGTACCTCCATCGTCGAATAAGAAAGGATAACTGGTGCGCATAGTGTCCTCACAGTCCCATGTCACCTCCTTCACATCTCGGTGCTGCCACAGCACCTTTACTAGCCTCACAGTCTTGTCTCACAAAATTTGTTCCCGACTATCCATGATACACACCAGTCCCTCTGCCAATTATGTTTTCTCGCCCCATTTTTTACCCTCTCTACCTCTCTCCTCTTCCTTTCCTTAAGGTCATCATACTTATATTCTGTCAAGATATCTTCCGATTGTATCTATAACAATATTTGAGTTCTAGATAACATAGTAGGATTGCGACCATGTTCCTGTCTCCCATCAAAACACACTTTATCCTTTCAAAATTTGTGTTGACTAGGTAAAAATTGGTGATGACCCATGTAACAAAACTTTCTACCATGAGTCAACCAATTAGATCGAGTATTCATGTTGCAAATTGGACAAGCATATTCACCTTTTGCACTCCACCCCGACAAGTTAGCATATGCAGTAAAATCATTAATTGTCCATAGTAAGGCCGCGTGTAGCTGAAACATGTTACCACTTGAGGCATTAAATGTTTGCACACCTCCCTCCTACAACTCTTTTAATTTCTCAATCAGAGGTTGCAAGTAGACATCAATCTTATTACTAGGCCCTTTTGGTCCATCAATATGCACAGAAAGAATAAAAAATGGTTGTTTCATGCACATCCATGGCGGTAAGTTATATGGCATCAATATGACAGGCCAAGTGCTATGAACTATATTCATCGACCTGAAAAGATTGAATCCATTGGATGCCAGCCAAGCCTAACATTGCAACTATCACCAGCAAAAATTGGGTATCATTTGTCAAAAGTCTTCCATGCAAGAGAATCAGTCGGATGCCTGAATACACCGTCATCAGTCCATCCTTCTAAATGCTATCTCATATGTGAAGTAGTTTTTGATGACATGAAGAGCCTCTGTAACCTTGGCTTCAAAGGAAAATACCTCACTTGCTTTGTAACTATTGGTGTATTACCATTGAAAGCATCGTTGGTGATCTAGAAGTATTGCATATCGAACATTTATCCATCTTTTCCTCCCCATTTCTGAACAACATGCAACTGTTTCGACATGTATCCCATGTCTTATACATGAACCCCAAGTCGTTGATTACCTTTTTGGCTTCGTAGTATGAACTTGCCAATTTCAACCCAATGGGAAAAACCTCATTCAGTAACACAAGAAACATCATAATAGACTTATCTGTCCATCAATAGAGCGCCTTTATATGCAATAATCGCATAAGAAATGACAATGTCGTGAATTTCTCACACCCCGGATATAATTCTTTTTCCGTATCTTGTAGAAGTATGAACAACTTCACAGTGGGTTCATTCATGCCGAGTTGGGGATCATTTGTAGGTAGTTTAAGATTTTCAACACTGACTTCTACATTCTGAACTCCAATAGCCTCGTGTATCATTCCAATTATATCATCCCCAATATTTAAATCATCTAAGGTTTCATTTTCCTGGTTACCATGCCTCGAAACATAGCCTTTCCCATGTTTAGTCCAATTCTTGTACTTCTTTGAAAAGCCATTTATAATAAGATGTTCTCGCACAACCTCTCATTTAACAAAATAATGATTTAAACATAACCTACACAGACAATAAATTGTTGCATCTTTCGCTTGATCGGTGTATGCAAACTTAAGAAATTCCTCAATCCCTCTAAAGTATGCACTCGAAAGCCTTTTTGTTGAATCAATTCAACTCTTATCCATATTTCTATTATCCTCAACTGTTTCATACATCCACATGAGGGTAACTTAGTTATCACGAACACTAAATTTAATGGCACGGAATAACTAACATATTCATTTTAGGAGTGACATAGAATTAAAGATTGTAAGATGCACATGTGACTAAAAAATGGATGAATTTATCAATAACTTACAATAAACCCAATTTAATTGAAATTGATGACATGCATGCAAGAAAGTGAGAGAGAAAGTGAATACACTCATACCCAATCCAAAACTTTTCCTAAGGTGTGTGAATTATTGATAGGCTCTCGATGGCAGCTATTGCAGGTGAATGGTTTGCTATCTGAACTACTCAAGGCTGAAATTTTAAGGTGTTAATTGTCTTTGTTTGATCATGTTGACAGACTTGTTTGGCAACATTCAAAGTCTGGAGAATTTGTGCTAAAGGATGCATTGTGATGACCGAGTCTCGACTCGAACTAGATTAAATAATAAAAATTTTATGAGTTATATGATATTGTTAAAAATTATACGAATTTCATTTGGGTTCAAGTTATAAGTTAGGATTTAATTGTGAAATATTTCATTATTATAAATTTTATAGTGACCGAAATTTATCGAGTAAGGAAAAAAAATATGAAATAAAGGATAAGTGTAACTATGAAAATATGGGCTAGTCTTCAACGTGAATGAATTAAAAGCTATGGAATAAAATAAGATAGCAAAACAAAAGTAAAAGATAAGAAGTTAGGAAAAAATGGCTAGCTATAAAAGAAAGCATGAGATGTAAAGTATGACACTTGTCAATTTATACAAATGCATGGCATGTGATATGTGTGTGTGTCTATTTCTTATCAAGGCAGGAGAACATGCATAAAACAAATAGGGGGGGGGGGGGAAAAAAAAAGGGAATAAGAGCTACTGCCTCAAGGATAAGAATTGTGAACGGGATAGAGAAAAAAAAATAAACAGAAATATGAACTTATACCCAAAGTTCAGCTCTTCATTTCTAAATAACAAATATAAAAACAATAACGCCTACTTCATTAGTTAACAATCAGAATCTTAGAGTGAAGAAAATCAACAGAAAGGTAGCCTAATATTTAAGGAAGCGTAATCACTCAAGATAATATAACAAAATATATGAATATCTAGGAACGTTTTGCTTTTTCAATTCGTCTGAATATATTTTCTAAAATGAAGGAGCAGACACAAGAGTGAGGGAGACAAACTTTTGAAGTGTGCCAACACATTTGATCCCACAGTGCACCAAAATAAGTGTGGAGGATTCCTCTCGGGGATCCGATGACATCAACTTGATGTCATACATCTGTTGGGTTGTCTTCTTTTAAACACAATCTTCCAGAAAAGTTAAATGAATGACCATGAACACCTTAACTCAAACTCATGGATTGTTCTCAGGGACAATTTAACAAACACATGGAGGCACAATTATACATAATCCACAAACTCTTTTTTTTTGGGTCTTCTAATAACATAATTTCAAAAGAACAAAGAGGGGAAAGAAGTAGAAAGCCACAAATTCTCCCACGTATAAGTAGACGAATGAGCTTTTTTTTAGTTAACCTATGTCTTTTGAATTCACAACTCTCTACCTAACTATCTTAGAAATCACCAATGTTAACTGAGAGCAAGAGTCTGTGGGTTTGCAATTCATAGTGGCCTTTTTTTCCACTTTAGAAATGGAGAGGTTTATATGAGATTGTGTTCTTCGGTGAAGAGAAAAATATCAGTGAATTTCAAGGCTGAAAGCTTGAAGTAAAAAGTCCCTCTGGGCACACTCATCTTCAGTTCATAATAGATCTTAGAAATCAAAAGTTAGATATTAGGTTTGGATAAGAACTTTAAGTCTACTTCTATTTAGTTAGTTGATTTCAATATTTAAAACTCACAATCGACACAAAGAGAGCAAAATTTCAGAAATTACGGAAGTTCATTGCAAAAAACTGTAATGCCTTGACATTCACCAAATTTAATAAACTTCTGGATTATTTGTTATGTCATCAGGAACTTCTACATGTGTAACGCCCCAAAATCCATCTTAGAAGGCATTACTATTTAAAAACTATCCAACTACGAGAGCGACTAAAATTAATCAATAAGTAATAAACCATTCATCCGTTTGACAATGAATAAATACTAAAATCAATAGAACATTGAAACTTCTCCAACTTACAAATCAAAACCAAGAATATCTAGTGACGGAATAATAAAAACTAGCTAAAACATTGTTTCATAAAAATCTCTCAAACTCTAAACCAAATGTAGATCAACTCTATTCCTCTAAGGTAGGATCCACATCTTGAACCACCAACGGCTCGTAATCAATTTGCTCATCCACATTGACATTCTCTTCTATGCCAAAATCTGTAAGTGTGTTGTAGGGGGTGAGCAAAAGCCGTAGGAAATCCCTCTCAAACCCCAACAAGGTTTAAAACAATAAAAGATGGCAAGTCTCTTTTTTAAAAAATAACATATATAGATTTTGAGAATAAAACAATGATAGTTGTAATAATCTCAAGTGTACGGAATACAGTAAATTAATGACAGGAATAAACTTGTAAGAAATTAAAACAATCAATAAATATCTCAGTAACATCATTTCATATTCTCATGTATGTTGGTTCATCCCCATTGTCATGTATGTTGGTTCATCCCCATTATCATGTATGTTGGTTGCTTCTTAGGAATCTACACAACGATTCTACCTCATTCACAAACCACAACCACATAATCTCAATCATTCCCCGCAAGGCCAAATTACAAACCACTTTAGGAAGGGTGTATACCATCTCCCACGGCATTGATGAATCCTTCCAAGGAAAGGATATTAATGGTTGCTCTCACAAACAACAATCCACTACAAGTGTTTGGAAACCATCTCACCCCCACTAGGATAGACTAACCTCTAACACTTTACGACAACTATCACAATATTCTCAACAACCACAATCTTAACCAATCACAATTTTCATTAACAATTCAAGTATCATAAGTGCACAATTCTCAATATACTATAGTACTAAAGGAATTAAAATATGCGAGAGATCATCTCAAGAAAACATTCACAGTTTCGATATCAAAATTCTAGGGTTTAGCCAAAAATCATAATTTCTTGGAACAAGAACAAATATTATATGAAAATATGATTTAATCAAGAATAGGAATTTAGAAATCAAGAATCCATATGAATTTCACAATAGAACATATATTTTAGAAAAACTAGGGTTTTGGAAATTCAAGAACATGTATTCCTTAAACCCAAACATGTATTTTGTTCAAGACTATGTTCCAATGCTAAAGAAACCAAGAACTCATATATATCTATCATATAATTATCAAGAAGATTTCAATCATACATAATTATACCCTAAGTCTCGATGAAAGAACTTGAGAAGAATTCCCTACCTCAATTCTGTAATTTGTGTGTAAACCTAGCGTGTTTAATCCGCTCCAACGTGAGAATCCCTTTGAGTCTTGTGTTTCTCCTTCTCTCTCGCTCTCTAGGGTTGCTTAGGGTTGAAAACTGATGAAAAATAGCTCAAGAGATGCCCTTATGGTATTTATAGGGTGAAAAATGAAGAAAAATACTAAAACTGATTGGGGTTATTTTTAGGGTAGCGTCCAAACAGTCTTTGGGCGTCTAGATTATTCAAACTCACTGTTTTTGATGAAAAATAAAGTTTTTGGGTAAGGAGTACCCTTCGGACAGAGGTAACTTTCTGTCCAAACTGCTGGAGCAGTTTTCACCTATTTAAAAGTCGATTCAGGAAATGTTTTAGAAATACACTTTTGTAGCCCTTGAAGTCTAGTGTTTACTGTCCAAAACTCAGATCAATCGGAGATAGGATTAAAAATTTATGTCCAAAATACTAAGATAGTGTCAAATTTCTTCTTACCCAAATTCTTTCTAAAATGCGTTTTAACTCTGCAATACTTCCTAACTTCTAATACACCCCATGTTACCTCTCCTGAGGTTTCTCGACCTTCTGGATCCAATGGTAACCTTATTTTGACTTAAAAATATTTAAAAAGCTTAATCACTATTCTTAAACTTAAACACCTTTAAAACTAAGTTTGACCCGAAAGTCGATTCATCCGAAACTCAAACTTCATGATCAATCTTTTAACAATAATTCGAGGTTTTATACATTCCTTTTATTCATCCTAAGAGAAAAATTAATATGATATTATTTTTATTTAATTATAGTACGGGGTCTTACAATCCACTCTCCTAAAAGAAAGTTTCGTCCTTGAAACTTAATCGTCGAGTTTGTTTATCTAATTCTCATTTGGTCATGATGTCTCCACTTATATTTATCCTTTAAGGATCAAATCCAAGATTAAAATAAAACATCATATCCTAAATTTTAAATCCATCCTTTTAACTTATACTGTCATTGTGGTTATTGAAGCCACCAAGTTTACCTTCATTCACTACTTTTGATTATTCTTTATACTCAATGATTTCATGTGATTGTTTAGACTAATTACATATCATGCATAACTACCAAATCATAATACTTAATTGTCTACTGATCTATATCACCTCTCTTTTGAATTTCATCAATCCTTTCAATAAACATATGTTTGCTTCTTACATGTAGCTTATCCATAAGCATTTCACAACAACCAAATTCAATTTAGCTAATAAGATTACTCATCGTTCCTATACTTAAATTATGATATAATCCATAACTTAGTATTGCCACTACGACAAGATTTATAATGATTCCTTAAATAGATGCACCCTTCTTAATGACTTTGTCTCTTACTAGACTAGAGAAACTCACAGCATTTAAAATCTAATAATACCTTCACACCTTATGGACACTTATCAATTTTTGTGGTTTGGTGGACACTACAACATTCCCAACCATTATAACCATCAAACTATACACCATGTTTTCCAAGAAATTGAATCTCACTCTTCAAGCTTGTACTCTTTAGATTCACTACTATAACCATAACTAATGGTTAATTCCACTAATATTAAATCTAATCCAATGAATCGTTGTGCACTCTGATATAAATTATAATCCAACAATCATTAAGTAGGAACTAGCCTCAAGAAAATAATTCACATAGGTTAATAGGGATTTGTGAAGATATGTCATATTTCACTACATATGTTCTTTGCTTATAACTTCTAAAATATATTCACTAACGATCCATCTTTCTCCTCCAAAGGAAATTTTTTGTAAATAACCAAATATACTACTTGGGCTATGGGTCAAGTTGTAGCTCTAAAATATCGTTTTCAATCTTCAATCTTACACACAACTTAATAAGCCTTAAAATCTCATTCATAACTCATACATTCAAATTCCTACTGTTAAATCAATCTTAATATTTTCACATTGTTCACCAACTCAATTAACACTAATCATTTTCTCTATCTCCCCAATATTTATTCTCAATCTCTAACCTTGAGCTGTAATCAATAACCCATGTAATCAATCCCTTGCAGCTTTCACATTCACTCCATTCTATTTGTTACATATAATCTTGAATTCCCATGATTTAATCCAGAGTAAATACATTTCTGGTTCATAAGATAAAGATAGACTTTAAAGGATCACAATAATCTCTCTCAATTCAATACGATCATATTTCTTGTAATATAGTAATAGTCAAAAGCTAGACTCCCAATGATTAATCCAATGCTCCTCGATTTAACCATATTAGTCATCATAGTCTTAACCATTATTCATAATCCTTAAGATAATAACGATCTGCTAATTACTAGGATAACCATAGTCAATTTTTCCAAATATTACATAAAGTTTTGCATCCATGTCAAAGCCAATCTGCATAGGTATCATTATTGATTCCTCAAATTACATCTTCTCAATTATCACCACTAACCATCAAATTCAAATCTTCAAAACTCATACCAAAAATCCTCAAGTATAACTAATCACACCTATCTTAATAGTGTACTAAAAGAGATAGAAAAATGAACTTCATATTCCCCCAACAAAACTCCAATAACATTAAAATATCCCACGAAATAATAGAAGTTCATATCAAACTTTGGATATCATCTTTATTTTAATAATTGTCTGTTATATCTAACTTTGAGCTTTTTAAACCTCTATAATATTTAATTCTACAATATTGAGGGTCAAAAGTAAGTACTATAACTTAGTCAAGCTTCCTAGATTTTCCTTTTTACATGTCTATAAGTTCGTTTTCAAATTTCCAGTCAAATTTTGCAAATAAAAGTCAAGTATTGTGACGCCCATACAATCGGGGGTCCCGTTGACGACCCGTCAACCCACAGAAATGCCGGTGAGTGCCGTTTGATCCGACATCACACTAATATTATTCCGTTACCAGAATCTTACATCACACGTAACACATGTGTCTCATTAATCATTTAATTCTATTGAGGTTCAATGTACCCCAATATATCTCCATTTAAGTCCATTTGTATCATTGGAACCAAAGGATGTATAGCCTAAGGCCTTGGAACAAAAATAAAAAAGGTTTGATCTGCCAAAGTGTACCGGTACGGGTTGCTCACTGGACCTCACCATACTGGTACGCTGTGTCCTCTGGACCTCGTCGTACCGGTACGCTGTGCCCATTTTTCCTATTTCACCTGTTTTACATTTCAAATTCAATTTTAACAATTCCAACATCATCTCAAACATACATAATGATGTTATTCACATAAAACTTGATATCTACAAGTTTTATTACAAGCCATTTACACGGTTACATGTCAAAATGGAATTTTAACAAAAGTTTTACACCAAACTTATATTCAAAATCCACAACCCGGATTTTCTTCACCCAAGAGGCTCCGAATGCGAGCCTTCTGCCGGAGAATGTCCCGCACCTGAAATGTTTCCCTTATAGGGTGAGCCAACGCTCAGTAGAATACTTCCTACAGAGGCTACTCTCCAACTTAAGTGCATATGCAATGCTCACAGGCAACATTTCATAAACAACCATTGTTCCAATCAAGACTAATCAATCTATGTAGGAATTTAACATGTCGTGCCATGATATGAGATGATACCCACTCATGTAACTCAACCCGAGCCCTCACTGGCTCCTTTCTCCCATGCAATGCCATGAGTATTATGACCGGGTTTTCCAACCCCCGCCATTGGTTTCATTCATCCAATGACTTTTATAAAATTTTTCCAGGTTCTTTGTAGGGGTGGATGTTTATGGACTCACACCAAGGGTCACCTAACCCACACAAAATTTATGGACTTCCACCGAGGGTTCTGCGTACACCCACTCACTTCATGGGCTGTATCAAGGGAGTGTGTATCCCATCACTGGGCCTTGCACCCTAGGGATCTTCTAGCCCTTCTTGCTAACCCCAACCCTAATCACCATGTAATCCGTGAGACTCGGTCAGGTCTTCGACCAAACTTACTCGAGCCCACTTGTCATCCACCGAGCGTGGTGTTGACAAACAACCATGCACACACACATATACATGCGATGTCTCTGTGCATGTGCAATGTAATGCATCGTTGCTATTTCAATGTCATACCCACNGCTTACTCGAACCCACTTGTCATCCACCGAGCGTGGTGTTGACAAACAACCATGCACACACACCTATACATGTGATGTCTCTGTGCATGTGCAATGTAATGCATCGTTGCTATTTCAATGTCATACCCACATGTAATGAATGTCATATGAGCAACTTTAACATAAATTTTTCATAGTTCATGGCCATTAATATCATATGCATATAATAGTCATATTTCATCTCAATGTTACTATATCAACATGCTCATATCCAACTATAATCCATAACATGTTATTTCATATATGTCAATAACACACTTAATTTCTAAAGCATGAATTTAAACACATAGCATGTCCACATAATATAAATTTTTCATGAATCACTTTGAGGCAAAATTCACATGACCCCAAGGTACAAAATTCCATGGAATTATACAAGCAATCACCACATATATCAATTCCAAGCTAGGAATTCATTTGTTAAACCTTTTCCATACTCATTTCATCAATTCCACAATCATAGGCAAATGATATATATATTCATCAATCTACCCATTACATATAACATCCTAGGTTGTAAAATAAACCTAAGTAGGAAGGAACCCTACCTCTTGAAGAGTAAGGAACGACCGTAGGAAGTCCCAAGAACCTATTCCCAAATTTTAAACTTCCAAAAATTCCATACCTTGATCTTCGGTAAAACCCATCATTTTTTGTGTGGTCGCGTAGCCCTCGGTGAGAGTAGCAGCTTTAATTCTTGGCCCAAGTGGATCCGAGCACCGTGGAGTCGTAGAGAGAAAGTGGAGGATCCAACTCTTTCCCTTTCTTCTTCTAATGGCTAACGGCTAACTGCTGGACAAAGACAGGGGGAAAATTTTGATTTTTCCCCCTATTTATACTTCTTCATACTTAGCTACAATCCGCCACTCGGCCCTCTTTTTCCCAGGTCTGTTTTCACCCGAAAATAATTAAATTTCGTCTCAATTTAAGTTCAAAATATTTTTATTTTTAACTTACCTTAAANAGGGGGAAAATTTTGATTTTCCCCCTATTTATACTTCTTAATACTTAGCTACAATCCGCCACTCGGCCCTCTTTTTCCCAGGTCTGTTTTCACCCGAAAATAATTAAATTTCGTCTCAATTTAAGTTCAAAATATTTTTATTTTTAACTTACCTTAAATAATTTTCCAACTTTTGAAATTTTATCAAAAATCTCGTTTTTGGGTCACTCGAGACTCGATCGCCTCGTAAAATGCGAAAATTTTGACTATCTCAAAATTCGATAAAATTTGACAAGATAACTAAATTTTGCGAAATGAATTCAACGGTGAGATCCGTTTCATCATCTGAGATCTAAAAAAATTCAGGTTTACAACCCGTATCGTTGTGGTAAATTATCATTTTGCCCTTGTTATAAAAAGTTTGAATTCACCCGGGTTTTACAACTATTAACTCTACACTCAACCATGAGATTCTCGATTGTTAATACTTTAGAAAGTCTAATTGTAGTGAAATAAGCCCACAACGAAATATGATTACCTAAGTATAATATCCTCAATGAGTATCTTATGTATGACTCTTCTAAACCATTAATACTTCCAAAGTAAATTTAATCAACTCCCGTATTATTTTCAGATCAATATTCGTAACCTCAAGTACCTGGTTATGAAACAAACTCCTGTCCATTTAAGAACCATAACCACAATTCCTATTGTCATTCCAAAATAGGCTTTCATTTGATGTTACTTCACTAGATTTCTTCAATCGATCATATTTGAGAATTATACTATCTCATACCATCATACTCACCCTAGAGGAAAATATAACACTCTCATGGTTCATATCATAAAATCAAAACTACATTCATTCCTTAATTTCTATGACATTTAAGCAACCCACATAATTTTTCATAACCTTATTATTCAAAACTTAGTCCAACTTAAAAACATCTAAGTTGCTCTTACCTCCACACATCCAAATTGGGTTATCACATCTCCTTCACTTCTAAAAATATAAGTAACACTAATAGTAGATTAGAATACATAGAGTCAAAAAGACACCAAATCATAGTCAAATTTATATTGTTATCCATCAAAACACTTCAATCACTATGGAGGTGTCTCTAATTCAAAGCCTAGACAGTGTGGAAGTTGCTTAAGAATAAGTCCTTTAGAGTCTAAAAAGAAAAACAAGACACTTTGCTATCTAAGGAACAACATAGTGCAGATTTTTGATCAACTTAAGAGAATAAAATGATGTAATTTAAACATTTCTAGCATAAGTCACCGACATGGTTGGAAAGATATACGAGTTAAGATTCTAACAAAAAAAATGGTGCGCAATTTGGNCAAGACACTTTGCTATCTAAGGAACAACACAGTGCAGATTTTTGATCAACTTAAGAGAATAAAATGATGTAATTTAAACATTTCTAGCATAAGTCACCGATATGGTTGGAAAGATATACGAGTTAAGATTCTAACAAAAAAAATGGTGCGCAATTTGGACTTTCCAACAAAGAGTTATGGTCCAATTGGAGAAAGCTAGTCGACATGACTGAGGGTTCTACGACAGTTGTCCAATTTGAGTTTGAGTGTCTTTTGTCACAATTTGAGTTTGGGTGTCTCTAATATAGATAATGTCACTTGCATAAAGATCCATGCCTAGCATCATTTACTAACCAACAACCCAATTATCATCCGTCTCCTAGAATAGTCCATAATAACATGATATAGAACAAACATATCCATCCCAATTTTATTTTTTTTAATTCATCTAAGCTAGGTAATCCATGAATTCGAACAAATAATTAATCTCTAACCTAACTAAGAAGAAAATCACACTTATCTTATAACCATATAGCTTCAAACAAATTCAAGCCAAGAGTTTCTTCACCCTAACCTAATGCTCCAATGATAGTCCACAACCTACAGCTCCCATGTGAGACCTAATTCCTAAGCTCTGATACCAAACTTGTAACGCCCCAAAATCCATCCTGGAAGGTATTACTATTTACAAACCATCCAACCACGAGAGCAACTAAAAATAATCATTAAATAATAAACCATTCATTCATTTGACAATGAATAAATACTAAAATCAATAGAACATTGAAACTTCTCCAACTTACAAATCAAAACCAAGAATATCTAGCAGCGGAATAATAAAAACTAGCTAAAACATTGTTTCATAAAAATCTCTCAAACTCTAAACTAAATGTAGATCAACTCTATTCCTCTAAGGTAGGATCCACATCTTGAACCTCCAATGGCTCATAATCAATATGTTCATCCACGTTGACATCCTCTTCTATGCCAAAATCTGTAAGTGTGTTGTAGGGGGTGAGCAAAAGCCCATAGGAAATCCCTCTCAAATTTCAACAAGGTTTAAAAAAAAAAAGATGGCAAGTCTCCTTTTAAACAATAATATATATAGATTTTGAGAATAAACCCATGATAGTTGTAATGATCTCAAGTGTACGGAATACAGTAAATTAATGACAGGAATAAACTTGTAAGAAATTAAAGCAATCAATAAATATCTCAGTAACATCATTTCATATTCTCATGTATGTTAGTTCATCGTCATTGTTAGGTATGTTGATTCATCCCCATTGTCATGTATGTTGGTTCATCCCCATTATCATGTATGTTGGTTGCTTCTCAGGAATCTACACAACGATTCTACCTCGTTCACCCACTACAACCACCTAATCTCAATCATTCCCCACAGGGCCAAATTACAAACCACTTTAGAAAAGGTGTATACAGTCTCTCACGGCATTGACGAATCCTTTCCAAGAAAGGTATATCATCCCTCAGCGTCAAACTTACATGAACAATAGTGGTTGCTCTCACAAACAATAATCCACTACAAGTGTTAGGCAATCATCTCACCCCCACTAGGATAGACTAACCTCTAACACTCTACGGCAGTTTTCAAAGGCAATTCAACTCCATCACAACAAACCATACAAGAAATGAAACCACAATATTCTCAACAACCACAATCTTAACCAATCACAATTTTCATTAACAATTCAAGTATCACAAGTGCACAATTCTCAATATACTATAGTACTAAAGGAATTAAAATATGCGAGAGATCATCTCAAGAAAATATTCACAATTTCGATATCAAAATTCTAGGGTTTAACCAAAAATCATAATTTCTTGAAACAAGAACAAATATTAGATGAAAACATGGTTTAATCAAGAATAGGAATTTAGAAATCAAGAATCCATATGAATTTCACAACAGAACATGTATTTTAGAAAAACTAGGGTTTTGAAAATTCAAGAACATGTATTCCATAAACCCAAACATGTATTTTGTTCAAGACTATGTTCCAATGCTAAAGAAACCAAGAAATCATATATATCTATCATATAATTATCAAGAAGATTTCAATCATACATAATTATACCCTAAGTCTCAATGAAAGAACTTGAGAAAAATTCTCTACCTCAATTCTGTAGTTTGTGTGTAAACCTAGCGTGTTTAATCCACTCCAACGTGAGATCCCTTTGAGTCTTGTGTTTCTCCTTCTCTCTCGCTCTCTAGGGTTGCTTAGGGTTGAAAACTGATGAAAAATAGCTCAAGAGACGCCCTTATGGTATTTATAGGGTGAAAAATGAAGAAAAATACTAAAACTGATCGGGGTTATTTTTAGGGTAGAGTCCGAACGGTCCTTGGGTGTCCAGATGGTTCAAACTCACTGTTTTTAATGAAAAATAAAGTTTTCAGGTAAGGAGTACCATTCAGACGGTGCTTGGAGTGTCTGTACGGAGGTAATTTTCTATCTCAACTTCAGGAGCAGTTTTCACCTATTTAAAAGTTGATTCAAGAAATGTTCGTGAAATACACTTTTGTAGCCCCTAAAGTCTAATTTGTACTATCCAAAACTCAGCTCAATCGGAGTTAGGATTAAACATTTATTGCCAAAATACTAAGATAGTGTCAAAAATCTTTTTACCCGAATTCTTTCTAAAATGTGTTTTAACTCTGAAATACGTCCTAACTTCTAATACACCTCATGTTACCTCTTCCTAGGTTTCTCGACTTTTCAGATCCAATGGTAACTTTCTTCTGACCTAAAAATATTTAAAAATCTACCTAATCACTATTCTTAACCTTAAACACTTTCAAAACTAAGTTTGACCTAAAAGTCAATTTATCCAAAACTCAAAGTTCATAATCAATCTTTTAACAATGATTCAAGGTTTCTACAATCCTTTTATTCATCCTAAGAGAAAAACTAATATGATATTATTCTTATTTAATTATAGTACGGGGTCTTACAACATGCTCTAGATTGGAATAAGGTTCCATGAATCCATTCCTAGTCTTATTCGTCTTACAGTAACACAACAACTATATTATAGGGAAGGGCTTTTCTTTGTGAATATTTTAAAAGAGGTGAGGAGTCTCAATTTATGAGTTACAAGAATACAACGGTAGATTATCAAAAAAATCATCTAATGCAAACCTATTACGGTGATCTACAGCTAACAAATAAATCTACATGGGTAGCTACTACTTGAGATCAAACAATCATATAGAGAGATAATAGCAATAAAGATAAGAAATAACCTTGGGACCTTCTATGGTAATCTCTTCTATCTGGGGACCTTGATCGAGATCTATTACGATGATCACTCTTGTATCCAAAAGAGGAATCCCTTCGCCTGACAGGTGACTTTGGTACTGACCTATCCCGTCCTTGACGATTTAAGTGTGAGGTATGATTTTTTGGTGATGAAGACACACGTTTCACAGAAGAACCATTTGTATGATGGGATATTTGTCGAGACCCTCGTGGAGAAGCAGGATTTTGCCCAACATCACGCAATGCATGATCTCCTTGGTGTGGGAGACGTGTGAATACAGGGGAGAGAAAGAGGTGGGAACTATCGACTGTGAAGGGAAAAAAAATAGGGTTTTTACTCTTTCATCAAATATATTACTAAATTTATCGGGAAAAAATATTATATTACTAAACAATAGACCCAGCCCACAAAATAATATCATTTTAATAATAGACCCATAAAATGACGCCATTTTACATAGACTAATTATCACAAGAAGTCCTCAATGTAACACAAGCAAAATTATTTGTGACGAAAAAAACTCCAGTCGCAAAAAATAATATTTTATTGTATTTGTTTTGTTGCCACGGCAACGGCTTACCATTGCAAATAAATCATTTTAAATGAGGACATTAGGAACAGTGGCAAAAAAAAAATTGCAACAGTAAATGTACCCTCACAAAAAAAAGTGATGCTAAAACCCAAAATTCTTGTAGTGGAGTGATCATAGACTTTTAGTTTGATTCAATTCAAGCCATTGAATTGAATCTAGGTCTGTGTGGGTGATGATAAAATTTAAAAATGTATCATCTCATTATACTGATCTTCTGAGTTTACCGTTCCAATGGACCTCCATGAACTTGCATCTAGGCTCCTCCATGCTTCCATCTTTCTTTTCAATTCTACTGAACTATTCTATTCTAATTTGTTATATTAATGAAAAGAAACATTGATCAATATCAAGGGGATGTATAATAGGAGGTGGAAGAAGAAATTAGATCTAAAAAGGAGGCATGCAAGCTCCATTTTTCAAAAATTAAATACCCATAGAACAAAATACAATTACATAGCTCAATGATTTGGTCCAAGTCCATGATCATTCCCACATCCATCTAATCTCATTGCATGAATAAAAGAAAATATGTGATTATTCTAATTATAGCATAAATACTTGGAATTGCAATTTCCTTAACCATTACGGATTACTTTAATTTTAATCAAATTAAAATTAATGATTTTAAAACTAATCAATTTATATTATAGAATCCTAATCCTATTGGGATTCTATAATCGAAGTCCTAGTCAAATTGGGAGCCTATTTCGGTTGATCTATTAATTGGGATCAAATTCCTAATCAAATTCTCAATTTTGGTCTAGAAAGAAGTCCTAAACTCATTAGGTGTCTTTAGTCCAAAACCTAATTAAAATAGGGTTCTAGTTTGGCTGGTAAATGGTTGAAAATCAAATTCTTATTTTGAGTTTAATTAGGAGTCCTAATCTCATTAACATTCTTTTATCTGAATCCTAGTCAAAATTGGGTCTTAGTTTAGTTGTTGATTTATTAAGAACCAAATTCTTATTTTATTAGAATAAAATATCCTAATTCAATTAGAAGACAATCTCTCAATTTAATTAAAAGACAATGTAATTTGACTAGCAATATTCTCCTAGTTGATTTTAGTAGACAATCTACTAATTTGGTTAGAAAACAATCTTCTGATTTAATTAAAAGACAATATCATAGTTTGATTAGGAGACAATCTCCTCGTTAATAAGAAGACAATCACCTAATTTAGTTAGAAGATAATCTTCTAATTTAAGTAAAGGACAATCGCTTAATTTGATTAGGAGACAATCTATTATTTTAATTAGATAACAATCTCCTAATTTAATTAGAATACTATCTCCTCAACTAATTAGAAGACACACTCTTAATTTTTAGGGAAGTAGATAAAAATTAAATAGGAGACCTAATTGTTTTCAACTTGAACAATCCAAGAATCCTTACCATAATTAAATCTTGAGACTTCACATAATTAATTTTTGTCCAATTCAACTTTGTAAAATCATTAAAGTTAATTTTAAAATTTCATCAACAAAATTTAGATCAAATCAAAGTATGATTTCAAGAACATTATCAACTACTCTTTTAAGTTCTACTTCAAGACCACCCTCGTCATCCACCATGGATGGCAGTAATGAATGTTCACAAGCCATAGTTTGATGAAAAACCTTTATCCTAGCCACTATTGGACCAAAGATCTAGCCCGTTCTACCATTGGTTCAATCTCGAACTCGAAACGAATTAAAAAATAGTTTTTAAGGAAAACTTATTGCTAATTTTTGCAGCTACATTTTTTCAATTTTTAAAATCTGATTTAAAAATAATTTCAAACAAATAGATCCATTAATATCTCATATTAAACATGTGAAAAAAAATTAGAATTTATTTTGTAAAACACTCATACAAAATAATATGATTTATGTGAATTATGCAATCCCTAGTATTTCTCGGTTAATCCCATTGACATGTCATAACAATAATCACATCAAGTTAATATTAAATCATGGATAATGGTTCTAATAACACTTAAAGGAATCATATAATAAATGCAGCAGAATATGAAAATAAATATTGATTCTTCATTCCAAGATCTATTTATGTTTAATACAAACTGAGAATCCTAGATTTATAGAGAAGATTAAGAATTTCCTCTTGCAGTGTGCTTTTAACAATCTTCAAGCTTTCTCCAAGAATCTTTAATCTTCACATATGAATTAGATCTTTATCTCAAGTCTCACAATTGTTTGGCCTCTATTAGTATCCACACGAATTGATAAACTTTGACGATCTACCTCAACCTTTGATAAACTAATAAAGAGAAAATGATAGGTGGGTTTTCTTGTGCTTGCATGAGAGAGTTGTTATCTCATATAGCCACCTCCTATATAAAGGTATTTATAGAGCCTTAGAAGACTCTAATCCTTATTTGGGTCTAGGTGTAATTATCTTATAATTACATATAACTCCTTTATTAACTATTAATTGTAATAAAGTCCCTAATTAACTCTTAATTAGATTTTTACCACAATTAACTTTTAATTGATTTTCTCTCCTTTATCCTTTATTTTCCAATCAATTCTACTGTGTGTGACTCTATAGGTTCGAGCATACCCAGTTGTAGGTGTTCGATACTAAATGCAAGTAGCATCTCAAATTAGAACTCTTTCTAATTTAGCTTGAATTAGAATTCTTCTAATTCTCCCTTTATGAAGAACAATTAATGTATTTATATTTATTTCATTCTTCAAGCTTCTACTAATCATGAGTGACACCTAGCAGCATATCATGATCAACCTCCAGATAGCAAGAAGTAGGTAAAGAACTTATTCAATCTACAGTTGTCATGCAATTCAATCTTTCTATCACACAATGCCCCAATTGAATTACTAGGGTACAAAATTGTTGTCAAACCCCTAACTCAATCTTAATGATCAATTAGAAATGCTTTTTATAATTATAATGTTGTCTTGACCACGAACTCGTGGAATCATATCCTAGAAGATCACATAGGATATTCTCTCTTAATTTACTAAGGGTGATAGATTCTATGTTGTACAATCCTAAGTCTCAATGCATGTCTAACTATCTTCAACAATACATATCCAAGTTACATAGTTAGTATATGAATATATTGTATAGTTAAAGCATAGAAGTCCATGCACAAGACAACTATGGTGTCTCAAATTTAAGAATCAATTGCATAACTATAATTTTAGGATTTAACATTGACAGGTATGCAAAACTCCATCTTACATTAATCAATGGTCACATTCAATTTATTTGTTCTCTAACAAGCACCCACACACCTGCTTCAATGTCCTTACACTAGTGACTTGGACGAGTCACCTCATATCAAATATGAGTAAACATTGTGTATGCTAGTCTATCCGAATTACATAGTGCGCACAGTAATCCTATGACTAGATGGACTATGTCATGTATATTAAAATGAAATAAAATAGAAACATGATAAATAAACTTGTTCTTTTATTTAATTAAGTAATGGATGTTGCTAGTACAACCTAAAACATCATTTATATGATTGGTCTTAGAGCATACTACTAATAGTGAATGCTTGTGGGAGTAGTGTTGTGTGGCCACCATGACTATCAATAAATAAGAATTGCTCCAAACACCAAAATTCTCATGTACTATGATATTTGCCTTGGTCTCTTCCTCTTCGGTGTTGCAAAATCAAACCCAAAGAACGCATTTGTTCTAGAATGGACTAATCAAATCCTCTTTGGTGCCTCGGTCTCATGGTGGTTGTTGGATTAAAATACCTCTACTCTCTTCATACATATAATACCCTTTCATAGAAGGATTAAAATTGTCTTAATATAGAGAATATATAATTAAATTCAATTAGTATGTAACTACAAAACAAAACAACACCAAGTAAAACTCATATGTGAAGGGGCAAAATCCAATAACATTCAATTCATTTGAATTCCATCAAACCGTAATAATTAAAAATTAACAATTCATTTCATTAAAATCTTCGACGTCGTACAAATTAACAAAGCAAAGAGAAACTATAGAGAGTGCATGACTCTCTGCGTGAATGTGTGGTTGTGAAACTGTGTGTGAATATTACTGGGTGTTGATGGGTCTGTGGATTGAAAGAATGCACACACACACATTTTGATACACAAACAAACAAATCAGACATTCAAAACACATAAACATATAACAAAAAGAACACACACATACCACACACATAACACATAACACAAAAAATGCACACATACATACACATAGAAACACACACAAAACACACACATAGAGAAAGAACACACAAAACACAGAAAAATGCACAATAATAGAGAGAGAGGGGGAATACTATGACTAAGGTATAGGGGGGAAATGTGTGAAAGAGATAAAAGAAAGAAAGGGACAACATTGTTTCCATATTTGTTTGAGAAATTTTGTCGAACAAGTGGTGGTAGAGATGGGAATGGGGTTGCGAATAGTAGCCAGGGTTGGAGTCGACTGCGAGAGAGAGAGAGTTAAGGAGAGTAGCATAGAGTGAGAGTGTGCGTCTGTGCTCTGTGTCATGCCACAGAGTGTGGGGGCGTGTGTTATCAAAAATAGAGAGAAAATCTTCTTTGATTAAAAAATGATAAGCAGTTACAGAATCGTGTATAAGGAAAAACCTTATATACAAANCTCTGTGTCATGCCACAGAGTGTGGGGGCGTGTGTCTTTTGCATGTGGGCATGGGTGTCTATTGTTTGTGTGTTGATATGGGTGGGCTATGTGCATATTGTTTGTGTTTGTTTGGGGGGCGGGATGAAGAGAAAGATGGGGATAGAGAGAGAGAAAGAGAAAAATAGACCAACCTGGATGGTTGCTGGAGTCCCTAGGTGGTGTGAGTGAGGAATCAGAGAGAAGAAAATATGAAGACAATGAGATGGAGATATTTGGCATCAATGGAATGGCAGCGGCATTTGTAGGTGTGGGTGTGGCTGGTGGTGTCGATGGGGGGTCGCGGTGGGAGAGGATGAAGTGGTGGATTTGACAAAGGGAAAGGAAGTAGCATGAAAGAGAAGTGAGAAGTTAGAGAGAGAGAGAGAGAAAGAAAGAGAGCGGGAGAAGGGACCTATAATGTACTTCCAATAATACATCTCTCAATGGTGGGACCTGTATTTTTTGTCACAAAACTATTTCAGCTTTTCTTTATTTTGAAATTTAAAACTTGTCGTATTATATATATATATATATGTATATATATATATATCATACCTCGTGCCTATGTGGACGATTAAATATAAAATTTAAGCGTTTAAAAAATCGATATCATTATATTAAATTTTTTTAATATATGTATACTATCGTGTATGGATAATATTTTAAATAAAAATTATGCTAAATTATAAATTAATTAAATATTAAATAATTAAACATGTGGTAGAAATGGATGATTCGGAGAGGAAAAAGTGGGGATCTATATTATATGTCCGGTGATGGATCTCTTAGTGATGGGACTTGCATTTTTTGTCACAAAACAATTCCAGCTGCTCTTTTCTCTGGAATTTAAAACTCGTTATATTATATATATATATATACTTGTCATACCTCATGCTTAAAAGCACGACACGATTGAACATAAAATTCAAGCACCCAAAAAATCAATCACATTATATTAAATTTTTTTAACATGTGCATATTATCGTGTATGAATAATGTCTAAAATAAAAATTATGTTAAATTATAAATTAATTAAATATTAAATAATTCAACAAGTGATAAAAATGGATGATGTGATGTTTTTAGGGAGAAAATATGTAGAGATAAAAATTCAAGTGACTAGGTGTCTTATTATATATATATTTCGGAGGGGGAGGGAGACTTGAACCCTTAATCTTAAGAAGACAAAACATTTACAATACGTGGAATATCATTGATCATCATTTACAATAAATGGATGATGGCGATTGATAGAGTCATCCTTGATCGTCATTTAAAAAAAAACAATCAAATCTAACAAGACGTGGTCAACCAAACCAATCAGACATGAACATTTGGAGTTTGCTCTCCGTTTTCACTATAAAAGTGATGATTAAACAAGGTATGACACCTAGGAACAGGGCATACTCGGTCCCGAACACGGACCCAAGTACCTTGATGTGACTCGACCATCATATACACGTCGAGCAGGGATAGTGGCGTCTAGGAGCATATTAACCTCGATCCCGAGTACATTAATACCAAGAAGCACCAATGACAACAAGAGCCAAGGAACACAGACAAACGATAATTATATTTGCCGAACTATCCCATTGATGTGGCCTTGGTAAACAACTGCCATCCGATGGCGCAACCTTGGGAAATGTGTACTTGAAAATAATTGAAGGAATGTCATCTGGAGGTTTGTGCTCAATTGACTAGTAGGCATGGGTCCTCCTCCCCAAATAGTCTGAAGGAGCAAAGAAGTACTCTACAACCAATCATAAGGGGAATTCTTAAATGCTTAGTAAACGCTCAATCCTAAAAACCTCGATAAGCAATAAATGCTCTTCATGCATTCATGTCTGTGTCCCAAAAGTAATTAACACTCGGGGGACTTAAGTCAAAGACAAATAAATCCTCATTGTTAGTCAAGATATCGAGCGTTTAATGTCATTAACATAGTATTAGACCCTCGCGCATGTGGAATGTCAGGGATCGAGTTGAAGTAGGTGCTTTGTTCGATGTATGTCCACTTGACCAGACCAAAGGAAGATCCTTGTTATCTATGAACCAATTGGAAGACTTCCCGCAAAAGGGAACAGCTGGATGACCTCATATGACTCAGCCACTTTCCTAGAAGGCAAGGGCGAAGTTAAAAATTTTGCTCATGATGCACACTTTAATTATGCACTATAATTTATTTCCTACTAACTGATCACACTATATATAATATATATATTTTATATATGAAGTCTATTTAACATAAAAAAATACCAAAAAATAATATATATTGTATATGTATAAAAAATGACTAATTATCACCATTATAAAAAAGTGGAGCTAATTATCATTTTTGTAATTAAAAAATATTAGTTATTTACTAACAATCATTAAATTTATTCAATAAATGATGTTCCAAATATTATTGTTGAGATATTAGTATAGCAAAATTACTAAACTAAAATTTAAGAGCTAAACATAGTAAAAAAAAATTAAAATCATTTGACACATAGTAAAGTCTATAATTACTACTCTAATAAAAATAAAGACAATTTCTCGTAAAAAAAAAAGTTAAATGAAGGCCAATTGCAAAATCTTTCACTTGCAAAAATTCATAAGTAATAAAATTACGGTCATTTGGAGAAAGCCTTAGTCTATACTACTTGACGAGCACGAATTTGACTGGGCTAGGCCCAATGAAAACAATCCAAGAAAGCTCAAAAGAAAGTCCAAATCGAAACTGGATCGACCTATTGGAAAGGAAGACATCAAGAGGTCAACACCCAAAGCCCCAAGGCCAACGCCCAAGAGACTTGGCAACCCTTGGGCGCCGCCCATGGCAGCCCCTTGGGCTCCTCCCTCTTTGCTCTTCTTCACTTTAGAACTCCAATCCAAGTCCAAGTCACACCAACTCAAGACAGGTCCAGGCTCAAGATGAGGATCAAGTCTAATCCAGCTGAGAGTCCTCCTCCAAAAGAATAGGAGCACGAGGGAGTAAACATCGGGATAGGCGCAAAGATCTCCTACCATAACTACACTTACCAAAGTAGTATAAGTCCATTCACCCACGTCACTACCTTACCCTAACTATATAATGAAAGTCCTCTCAACATTGAGGGCACGCCTCTGAAACCTCTACGCACCCCCTACACTTATTGCTTTCTCTCTGTCTCCCCAAAGCACTGTATCTCTCTGGAGTACTATCATTCATCAATAAAGAACACAGGCCACCGCTGCCATTCCCGAAAGTGGAGTAGGTCATCCAAGACCGAACCACTATAAATACTTGTGTTGATCCATTATTTACTATTTTTATCCATTGATTGTCGTTGATTGCTCATTATTGCTCATTAATCACACCCGTTAATATCCTTAACTGTTGATCTTGCACAAGAAAATTTTGTGCATCATCAGTTTGGCGCCGTTTGTGGGAATCGACAAAGTTTCTACTATGTCTCAACCCTTCTCGCAATCCATGACAATCACGACCAAATCAAGGTCTCATCAACTAGGACACAACAACCCTGCGCACCGAGAGGAGGCTTCACCTCCCCTCGCACCTTTAGAACCCTATGCCACGGTGACTCCCGCCGTTGGACAACAGCAGCAGCTTCTACAAACTATGCAACTACTGGTGAAACAAAACCAACAGATGATCCAGTTAATGCTCAACCAAGGGGACGTCATCCATCACCCCGCAGGAGGAGTCCCCCTCCCTCCAATAAGAGAGGAGCCTCCCTTCTGGGCTCCAGGTCCCTCTCCAGAGTGTTCCAGGGCCACGCCAGAGAGCCCCTCGTCAAGCGATCCCTCCTCAATGTGTAGGGAGCACACATGTTCCCCTTTCGCACGGAGACCACGAAAGCCAATACCATCACCCGATCGAAGATGTCCCCAACTAGTGGGACGAGAAAATCAGGGAAGTGCAGGACCAGGTTGGTAATGCCCTCAATGCCATCAAAGCGCAGGTGCCTAAAACCATGGACTATTTGGTAAGGCGCACTGATACTCCTTTTGTTACTGAAATTGTTCATTACCCGTTGCCTTCGAAGTTCAAGATACCCACCATCGAGATCTTCGACTGCACCAAAGACTCCCTCGACCATCTAGATACCTACAAGTTCCTCATGCAGCTCCACAATGTGCTTGAGGAGATCATGTGTAGGGCCTTCCCTACCACCTTAAAAGGGTCTACCCACCAGTGGTTCTCCAAGCTCAGGCCCTCCTTCATCCGCTCCTTCACAGAACTAAGTAGGTCTTTCGTCTCCCACTTCATTAGGGGACGTCGCCATTAGAAACCAGTGACCCACCTGCTCACCATCAAGCAGGATAGGGAAGAAAGCCTTCGTGACTACCTTGCCCGCTTCAATGAGGAGGTGCTCTAGATTGATAAGCCAAATGATAAGGTGGCTTTGGCTGCCTTTAGTGCCGGTTTTCGCACCTCCAATTTCATGTTCTCAGTCCTCAAGAAGCCACTCTCCAGCATGCCTGAACTACTGTCTAGAGCACAGAAGTATATGAATGTCGAGGACGTCACCAAGGCCCGTTAGGATGAGTCCTCTCGAGGAGGGGAGAAAAGGAAAGCCAATCGAGAAGACAAAAAGGAGACCGAGAACAAGAGGAAGAAATTCGAGAGAGTCTCTATAAAAGACCGCCTCAGACCACTGCCCCCGAGGGACCAACAACCATTCACTCCACTCAATTCCTCAGTGGAACACATCCTGCTCCAGATACAGGATGACCCCACCATCCGTTGGCCCGGGAAGATGAGGTCTGACCCCAAACGCAGAAATCCCAGTAAGTATTATCGCTTCCACCACGACCATGGACATGACACAGACGACTGTTTCTAGTTGAAGAAGCAGATTGAGGAACTTATCCAGCAGGGTCACCTTAGATAGTATATGGCAGGTCGAGGACCAGCTCCACTACACGAAGAACGAGAACGCCAACAGCCCCTTGGTGAGATTCATACCATCGCTAGAGGGTTAGGAGGAGGATGTGACTCCAACTCTGCCAGGAAGGCACACGCCCGTAGAGCCAGACAGGTGGAGTCTCATGATTCCCGCCCAATGAAGACCCTACGTCATGAGGAGGAGGAGGTCATCACTTTCTCATACAGAAACCTTGTAGGGGTCCAGGTCCCTCATGATGACCCCTTAGTTTTGACCTTGATGGTGGCCAACTACTAGGTGAGGAAGATCCTAGTCGACAGCGGCAGCTCAGTCGATATCCTCTTTGCCACAGCCTACGACAACCTTCACCTCGGCAGAGAGAGACTACAGTCGGTCAGGACTCCTTTGGTTGGTTTCTTGGGAGAAAGAGTCCAACCATTGGGATCCATCACCCCGCCTGTCACAGTAGGAACTGCACCAAGAAACTCTACTATCATGGTAAATTTTCTCGTACTCGACTATCCCTCTACTTATAATGTGATCATTGGACGCCCAACCCTCAATGCCTTAAGGGTAGTACCCTCTACTTACCACCTTTTCCTCTGTTTCCCAACCTCCAATGGGATTGGGGAAATAAGAGGAGACCAGGTCTCAGCCAGAGAGTGCTATGTGGCCTCTATGAGGGCTAGGAGACCACACGAGACTCTCCAAGTTGAAGTCCTTGACCCCAGAGACAACGGTACCTTGGAGAAGGGTGAACCAGCAGAAGAGCTCCGCCCAAAAATACTAGATGACAGGCTTCCGAAGAGGAAAATATACCTAGGCTCCTCACTTTCCCAGGAGTAGACATCTGCCTTAGTAGATTTCCTCAGAAGAAACGCAGACATTTTTGCTTGGTCCCATGAAGACTTGGAAGGCATTGACCCCGAAGTGGCCTCTCACCGACTCAATGTTGACCCCAAATATAAGACTGTCTGCCAAAAGTTAAGAAGTGTGAGCACTCAGAGGGGGCAAGCCATGGAGAAAGAGGTAAACAAGCTCCTGACAAATAGATCAGTGAGGGAGGTAGCCTACCCAGATTAGCTATCCAATGTGGTAATGGTGATGAAGGCCAATGGGAAGTGGTGCCTTTACGTGGACTTCACAGAGCTTAACAAGGCCTGTCCCAAGGACAGCTACCCTCTCCTACGCATCAACATACTCATTGATGCCACTGCTGGACACGAACTCCTAAGCTTTTTGGACGCCTACTCTGATTACAACCAGATTAGAATGTTCCCTCCAGAACAGGAAAAGACCTCATTCATTACTCCAAGAAGCACTTACTATTACAGGGTGATGCCTTTCGAGCTCAAGAACGTCGGTGCCACATACCAATGCCTCGTCAACAGGATGTTTGAAGCCCAGATTGGAAAAATGATGGAGGTCTATGTAGACAACATGTTGGTGAAGAGCGCAACAGTGACAGATTATGTAACACACCTCTAGGAGACCTTCGATGTGTTGAGAGCCTACAAGATGAAGTTGAATCCTGAAAAGTGCGCCTTTGGCGTCAGTTTAGGGAAGTTCTTAGGCTTCATGGTCCACGAAAGGGGCATTGAAGCCAACCCGTAAAAAATCAAAGATGTCTTGGAGATGAAGTCCCCTGCCTCAATCAAAGAGGTCCAACACCTCAATAGGAGAGTAGCCGCCCTCAACAGGTTTGCTTCTAAGTCTGTAGATAAATGTCTACCATTTTTTAAGATCCTCCGCAGGTCTTGCCAGTGGACCCCAGAGGCAGAGGAGGCCTTCTAGAAGCTCAAGGCCTATCTCATCACACCACCACTGCTCTCTCGTGCTGGACCAGGAAAGACTTTCTACCTTTACCTCTCCTCCTCATCCTCTACTGTAAGCTTTATCCTCATCAGAGAGGATGGAGAAATCCAGAAATCAGTCTACTATGCCAGCCGGGCATATCGAGGGGCAAAGGTGAGGTACTCAGAGCTGGAGAAGTTAGCTCTCGCCCTCATCACTATCGCAAGACGCCTGCATCACTACTTTCAGAGCCACACCATCGTGGTTGTCACAAATCAATCGTTTAAAAGAATTTTGGGAAAGCCTGATGTTTCAGGCAGACTCCCCAAATGGGCTATAGAGTTGAGTGAATTCGATGTGCAGTACCAACCGAGGGCTACCATCAAAGAACAGGCACGTACATACTTTGTAGCAGAGTCCACACTGATACTGGAGGAGGTAGTAGGCACCCCCGCATCCACTTGCTCAGTGCATACTAACTCCATCCAATTGAAGGTAGGACCTGCGGCTAAAAAAAGACCCGATGACCATGAGAAGGAAAAGGAAGTAGAGCCACAAACCTAGGAGCCGCCCACCTCACCTTGGGTGTAACTTTCTCAGCCTCCACCACTCCCCACCTTTCCCTCTCTCCAGGCATCGCCTCCATCATTCACTACACCATGTTGGAAACTCTATGTCGATGGATCTTCTACCAACGAGGGTAGCAGAGTTGGACTCGTGTTGATCAGCCCTCATGGCACTCCCTTGAAGTATGCAGTCTCCCAACACTTCACCACATCAAATAATCAAGCAGAGTATGAAGCCCTTATATCAAGCCTAAGGTTAGCCTTGGAGATAGAAGCACTCAACCTCATGGCACATAGTGACTCTCAGCTCATAGTCAACCAAGTAAGGGGAGATTTTGAAGCCAAGGAAGAAACGGTGCAGGAGTACCTCTCGGTGGTCCAAGCCCTCCTCACGAAGTTTGCCAACTTTGATATCCACCATATTCCTCGAGAGGAGAATGCCATAGCAGACGCCCTCGCCAAATTTACCTCTGCCAATATACTTGTGGGCTCAGCATTGACAAGTCATCAGTTTGAGCCTAGCACCTCCAAGCTAGAGGAGGGCAAGGTTCACTGTGCATCATCAGAGTCCAACTGTATGACTCCTATCTGAGTTTACCTAGAGGAGGGCACTCTCCCAGACAACCCAGTAGAAGCTAGAAAGTTGAGGATGAGAGCATCTAGGTATGTTATACTGCAAAACACCCTTTATAAGAAAAGTCATTCTCTCTTGCTACTCCACTGTCTCACCCTAGAGGAGACAGACTACGCCATGAGATAGATCCATTAGGGGATATGTGGGATCACTCAAGAGGGCGTTCACTAGCCCAAAAAGCAGTCAGACAACGGTATTATTGGCCTACTATGATACGAGACACCCGAGACTTTGTAAAAAAGTGTGATAAGTGTCAACGCTTCGCAATCGTGCCCAAACAACCACCCGAAGAGCTCACCACCATCTAGAGTCCATGGCCTTTCTCTATATGGGGGATAGACATCTTAGGTCCCCTCCCTGTAAGTTGAGGCCAGTGCAAATTCGTAGTCATAGCCATCGACTACTTCACCAAGTGGGTAGAAGCTGAAGCCTTAGCCAGAATCATAGATCAAAAGATAAAGGACTTTATATGGAAGAGTCTAGTCTGCCGCTTCAGGATACCGCATGCCATTGTAAGTGACAACGCCAAGCAGTTTGACAACAAACTCCTTAACACGTTCTATGCAGACCTGCAGATCAACCAGCCCCACTCTAGCCCTGGCCATCCACAGGCGAATGGGCAAGCAGAGGTCACTGTTACGACCATACTTCTCAACTTAAAAGCCAGATTGGAGACTGCAAAAGGGAAGTGGGTAAATGAACTCCCAAGAGTATTATGGGCCTATCGAACAACACCAAGGGCTCCTACGGGCGAGACCCCATTCTCCCTAGCTTATGGAACAGAGGCAGTGATACCCGTTGAAATCGGGGTACACTCCCTTAGGGTGCAGAACCATGACCCTGCTAGTAATGAAAAAGGCCTCCGCATCAACCTCGACTTGATAGAGGAGGAGAGGGAGATAGCCATACTCAGGAATGCAGAGTATAAGTGTCGTATGACCAAGTATTACAACTCGAGAGTAAAGCCCCGCACCTTCTTACTTGGGGACTTGGTCCTCAAGAAGGTCATATTATCTACCAAGGACTCTCGAGAAGGGAACTAGGACCCAACTGGGAAGGACCATACATGGTCATGGAGGTAGTAAAGCCATGTACCTACAGAATCCAGAATTTTGAAGGAAAAGTCCTAGGCCACCCATGGAATGCAGAACATCTAAAAAAATACTACCAGTAGCTGGAGGCAGTGAGTCATGAGTTAGTGTCCATTATGTAGGTTATTTACCTTGTTGGTCAATTTTCTATGTTAGTCATTTTTCTTCAAATATTTACTTTGAATTATGGAATAAAATTTCTCAATATTTTTTCCAAAAAGTTGTATTACATTCAAAAGTAGTAGACCTTTACAAAAGTTGTGTTCAAGTCCATGAACTCTTTACAAAAGGATAGGCTTAGTCTGTCAACAGAACAAAAAATGCAAAGGCACCACACTCCTAGTGACTCTCACTGCCTCCACTCACATAGTCCTCATCATCAAACTCAAGGACCTCATGAGCCTTGAGGTCAAAAAGATCACAATAAGGGAATGCTGCTGAGGCTTTCCTCTTGAGCTCTGCGTAGCCGTCAATGAAGGCACTGGCCCTGGCCCTCTCAGTAGCGTTCCTCTGAGCCTCTGCCCTAGTGGCTATCTCAAGTGCTACACGAAGGTCAACCTCAAATCGAGCAGTCCTCTCATGTGCTTACTCCAACTCTTTAGCGGCATCCTCTCGTGCCTGCCACTCAAGCCTCAGTCGCTTCTCGGCATCCTCTCAGGCCTACCGTGCAAGCTCCACAGCATCCTCTTGTGTCTGCCGCTTAAGCCTGAGCTATTTCTCAGCAGCCTCTTGCGCCCGTCTCTCCCTAGCCAAGCTTTCAACCGCATCACGGATCTGTAAGGTGTTATTAAACAAGCCAGGCAAGCAGCAGCCACCTGTAGGCATTCGGAGATAAGAGTACAAAGAAAGTCATAAAATAAGCTAGAATATGAAAGGAAGCTAGATACGGAGCAGGGGTATAAAATATACCAAAGTAAAACCCTCAATAGTGGTATTAATCATGCCCTCCGGACCTCGGGAGATGATCTCTTAGGCCTTGACGCCGGTCACGAAATCACAGAATCTCTCCCTTGCCAACCTCACGTCCCGTAGCATAGATAAAGGGGAAGCACCTGAAGTGGGACCGCCTAGCTGATCCTTAGTCCTAACAGAAGGTGGCGTTGGAGCCTCAACACCTGCAGCAGTGCTAGAATAGTCTCTCAGGGGTGGGAAGGCATTAACCAGAGAAGAAGGAGGAACATCACTAAGGTCAGCCTCTGTGAGATTAGCTTGATTGGCAGACCCCAATTGAGAAGAGCTAGGGGTACTAGACTTCTCCCTCTTGCAAAAAGGAAGAAGGGAAGATGCCACCCTAGAAGTAAGAACTTCCCCCACCATCGACCTATCAATGGGGGGACCCGCAAAGCCAGCACAATTCAAAAAGCCTGCCACATTAAGTCTTTAAGAAGACTACAAAATGAAAAGAGAAAAGATCAAGTACCTTTCTTTCTCGGCCTGGAAGGAGCTATAGAGGTCTCGAGTAGCCTCTCCTGAATCGGAGTTAGAGTAGGTGCAGCTACAAGAAGACAATCGCACCATAAGAATAAATATATGAGGATGAAGACACAAGTTAAGGGCAAAAATTCCTTACCTTGCTTTGTCTTCGGGACTGTATCCCATCATGTGGGCACAAGGTCATGGTCGGACTCGAAGGCCCACTCACCTCCCCACTCGCCTCTGACAAAAAATTTCTTTTTCCATTTATGAAGGTTGGACGTATGCCCGCCAATAAACTTGCCTGATCTTGGGGTGAAGCGGTACCACCCCTGGTGGGGAGTAGGATTTTCCGCTAGTGTATATGTAGCCAGAAACTCCTCGAATGGTGGAGAGACGGTAACATCATGCACCAACTGCCACAAGACAAAGAATGTCGAAATCACCCTCCAACCATTAGGAGCTAGTCTCCCTAGAATCAGAGACAAGTGCCTGAGAACCCAACATATAGGTCCAGGGATAGGGAACCGAAGGCCCGCCTCTAACATGCCCTCGTAAACGACAATCTCACCCAAAGAATCACAACATGCAGACTCATTGGCCTCAGCGCGACGGTAAGTCACACAGGGTGGAATACGATATGATGAAACTATTTTGATAATATCTTCATAATGGTCAAGAAAGCTAAGTATAGAAGCTACCTTGGAACCATCATTCCCTCCAGCATTTGGACCTCCGTCGGAGTCCCGAGAAGTCTCCCTCTCACCTGGATAAATATCCGCAAAAACAAGTTCAGGCCATAGCTCAAGAAAATAATTATGACAACGAAAGAGTAAAAAGAATATTGCAACATACCTTGAGAGCTAGTCCCATGTAGATCGGTGATCAATCACTTTTTGGACTCGCGAATGGGGGACTGCACTATGTCTGGGGTGCCTACTGAAGAGCCTGGGGTGCTGCCCAGCGCACCATATACGTCACCTGTGGAGCCATCCAACCAAGGACGGGCACCCGCTGTCTCCTTTGAAGATTCACTCTACTGCCCACCTGTGTCTTGGGTCCTTCTCGACACACCAAAAGGATTAATTGAAACCTCTTCGCTAGTGCTAAATCTCGCACTAATAGTTTCGAAGGGTCGCTTGCCAGTTGTCGAGGCCACACCAAAACCAGCGCCAAGAGGGAGACTCAAGCGTCCAAAGCTCGAAGAGGCGTCACCTAGAGCTTGGGCACCGCCCATGGCCCCTATTCTTCTCTTGCTTTGCTCAAGCACTCTGACTCCACTGCCTACACTACGAAGGACTCCACCTGAAGCTTGGGCGCTACCTGCCTAGGCCTGGATGGGTGCCTGCATCATTCTCCTAAATCGCTGCTTGGGCAACGCCCATGCCAGCCCCTTGGGCGTCGCCTAGGCTAGCCTCTCCATCATCTCCACCCTTCGAGCTCCTTGTCTTCATGTTGTTCAGAGAGAGAAATGTAAAAGGAGATAGAAGCAAGAGAGAATGAATGAACAGTAGCTCTTGGAGGCCTATTTATAGAGGAAGAATGGCTTCTCAAGGAAGCCTTGCTAAAGCTTCCTGAAGAAGCTTGGTGTGAAGCTTCTTAAGGAAGCTTGACTGGACAGCTTCTTGAAGAAGCTTGGAGGAGGCAGCCTTTGGANAAGGAAGCTTGACTGGACAGCTTCTTGAAGAAGCTTGGAGGAGGCAGCCTTTGGACAGAACAATTCGAAAGGGGAGAAGAATGAGTAAGACATGAACAGTGACCTCTATTTATATATGAGGATATAAAAAAAAAATTTGATCGATTTCACTAAATTGTGCTAAAAACTCAAATTCAGGGGGATAGAAGCGTTTTTTGAAAAAATTAGTTGACTAAATTGCCTTCGGCTGTTTGTATGTCATAGATCTCTAAAAAATACCTGAATTCAAAAAAAAAAATTTGCCTCAAACGAACTCCTGTGCATGAAGTTATGGCCGTTCAAAGTTTTACCGATTTTCTGTATAATTTTTTGATGCTCCGCCTAGCCTGGGTGCCGCCCACATGCTCCAGTCCAAGCCCTGCCTAGCTGGGACGCCACCCACTTGCACNAAGACCGCATAGGTGTCTCAACTCCTATAGCAGTACAAAGGCTAACACAGAAGTCTAAGTCTGGAATATAGTGGGGGCACCATCAGGACCCATCTCTCGGGAAGCAACCTAGCAATCGGACCTTGATCGAGAAGCACTAGAGGCATCAAACCTCATCCTTTTAAGAAGAAGGGAAAACAGCACTCTAAAAGCAAAGAGAGTCTCCACCATCGCCCTATCAACAAAAGCTCCAGGAATCAAAGACAAGGTCAAGAACCAGTATAACCAAAGGGTATCACAGTCTCCCTCTCTGGTAAAAACCCAAAATGTCAATTCGTCACCCATAAATGCCTGACAATTGCCTGTTAGAACACAACTCTCCACCATCGTCGGTTTCACTGAATTATACTTAAAACTCAAATTCAGAGAGAAATAAGCATTTTTTTTTTTGAGAAATTTGGTGACCAAACTGCCTTTGGCCATTTGTATGTCGTAGATCTCGAAAAAATGCCCAAATTCAAAAAAATATTCGCCTCAAATGGATAATCGAGCGCAAAGTTATGGTTGTTCAAAGTTTTACCGATTTTCTTTATAATTTTATGATGCTCCACCTAGCCTGGGTGCCGCCCACATACTCTAGTCCAAGCCCTGCCTAGCTTGGGCGCCGCCCACTTGCACCAGGCAGTCTCGCCCAGTGCACTTCTTCTCCTCTATGCCCAGGCCACCTTGGTGTCCTCGCCCAAACCATTGCCCTAGAGCGTCGCCCAAAGCATTGCTCCAAGTCGTCACTGTTTGCCAAACCCGCGCCATGGACGCCTTTCTTAGCACCTTGGGCGTCGCCTATGAGGCCAATGCCAAGGTCTCCTCCCTGGTCAGCTACTCCATGGCTTGAGTCCCTAACACCATCAACAGAAGACAAAGCCCCATGGGCGCTGTCCCTTCTTTTCTCCCACACGGGAATCGCCTGCCTCAACACCTTGGGCGCCACCCAGTTCTCCCTTTTTCCTAATGGCGTCACCCACTGACTTAGCCCCCTGGACATGGAAGCCTTAGTCTTCCTCGACGCCTGCCTTACCCACCTTGGTTCTAGCCNCCATTGACTTAGCCCGCTGGACATGGAAGCCTTAGTCTTCCTAGACGCCTGCCTTACCCACCTTGGTTCTAGCCCCACCTAGCATGCACAGGGAGATGCCCAACCATGGAACTATCAGAAGAAGAGAAAAACTCCCAAGATACAGGAGCAAGACGTTGAGGAAGCTAGCACCGTGGCAAGAAAAACAAAAAAAAATTCCTGCTCACTCAGAGGAAGACGAAGCACATGCCTTCAATCCCTTTCTCCCTATGAAAGTCAGAGGCTTGGGGCATGGGGGCCAAATGATGAGCATGAATTTGACTAGGCTAGGCCCAATGAAAACAATCCGAGAAAGCTCGAAGGAAAGTCCAAATCAAAACTGGATCGACCCATTGGAAAGGAAGACATCAAGAGGTCAACACCCAAAGCCCCAAGGCCAACGCCCAAGAGACTTGGCAGCCCTTGGGCGCCGCCCGTGGCAGCCCCTTGGGCGTCGCTTAGGCTGGCCCCTTGGGCGCCTCCCTCTTTGCTCCTCTTCACTTTAGAATTCCAATCCAATTCTAAGTCACACTAACTCAAGAAAGGTCCAGGCTCAAGACGAGGATCAAGTCCAATCCAGCTGAGAGTCCTCCTCCGAAAGAATAGGAGCACGAGGGAGTAAACATCGGGATAGGCGTAGAGATCTCCTACCATAACTACACTTACCAAAGTAGTAGAGGTCCATTCACCCACTCCACCGCCTTACCCTAACTATATAATGAAAGTCCTCTCAACATTGAGGGCACGCCTCTAAAACCNGAGATCTCCTACCATAACTACACTTACCAAAGTAGTAGAGGTCCATTCACCCACGCCACCGTCTTACCCTAACTATATAATGAAAGTCCTCTCAACATTGAGGGCACGCCTCTAAAACCTCTACGCACCCCCTACACTCATTGCTTGCTCTTTGTCTCCCCAAAGCACTGTATCTCTCCGGAGTACTATCATTCATCAATAAAGAACACAGGCCACCGCTGTCATTCCCGAAAGTGGAGTAGATCATCCGAGACCGAACCACTATAAATACTTGTGTTGATCCATTAGTTACTATTTTTATCCATTGATTGCCATTGATTGCTCATTAATTGCTCATTAATCACACCCGTTAATATCCTTGACTATTGATCTTGCACAAGACAATTTTGTGCATCATCACTACTAATAAAAGTAGCTTAAGTGAAACTTTTAATTTCCTTATTTATCTTTCATCTATATCTTTACTAATAATAAAAATGGCTTAAGTGAAAAAATTTTGATTTCCTTATTTATCTTTCAATAATTCTATAATGCTTATTTTATCCTTTTTAAAGTGGCTTAAGAGAAAAACTTTTGATTTTCTTATTTATCATTCAAAAATTATATAATGTCTACTTTATCCATTTTTGAGAAATTTTTTATTTTTTTCATTAGTTGCATTAATTCAACTAATAAATTCATTGTTTGAATTTTGATTATCTTCTTTCCAAATAATATAAATTCGATCCAAATCCGATTTGAACAATGTAATCCGAATTCAATTCAATTGTCCAATGAATTTTATTTTTCACAGTGCATATATGAGTCCGTTAATATAGATATCAATTCTAATCCGAATAAGTTGATTAGAGACGATTTTAACATTTAACACAAGAATTTCTACTTAATTTTATTAAATAATCACTAAATTACATCATATGTTGTAGGTATGTAGTGCATATCCAAATTCACTAAAATATAAATATTTAAATATATATAATAATCTATATACTATTTTTGAATGTCAATACTTGTCAAAAAAAACTTAATTAATAATACTATCCTTAAAAAGAGAAAAAGACAATAATAACCTATAATAGTACCTTCTTATTAGTCCAAAAAATCAGTAGTCATCCATCTATTAATCACTAACTAAAGTTAAACATTATACTTTTTAAATGCAATGCAATGCAATTCAAAAAACAAATTTAAACCTAATGCAATTCAGTTCATACTACCAAAATATGAGAAAAATTTTGAGCGTAACAGTTACCCAATGTCTGAATTGTCACTTTGTGTAACCGTCCATTAACAAGGGAACAAGTGGACAAGTGAGCCCCATNGTTAATCACTTACTAAAGTTAAACATTATACTTTTTAAATGCAATGCAATGCAATTCAAAAAACAAATTTAAACCTTATGCAATTCAGTTCATACTACCAAAATATGAGAAAAATTTTGAGCGTAACAGTTACCCAATGTCTGTTGTCACTTTGTGTAACCGTCCATTAACAAGGGAACAAGTGGACAAGTGAGCCCCATACAATTCAATAACCATTTTCATATAAATATAAAGAAAATTGGGTCAATTTATCTATTATTTTTTAACAAAAAGTCAAATAGTTGGCGTGCAACGCACGCGTGCACTAATTAATAAAATAAAAAAGACTTAACAATTGAAATAAAAAAATTATAGGGTGGATACAAGTAAAAAANTTCAATTTATCTATTATTTTTTAACAAAAAGTCAAATAGTTGGCGTGCAACGCACGCGTGCACCAATTAATAAAATAAAAAAGACTTAACAATTGAAATAAAAAAATTATAGGGTGGATACAAGTAAAAAATACATGAATAATTTTTAAAATATATAAATACGTGAACCCAACATTAACTTTGTATTTATTTCCCTCATCAGAAACTAACTTAAGCACTAAAGGGAAAACGTCAGAGATATTTGTCATCCCTTCCAACCTTTCTTTGTGAGTGCTAAGTTATTTGACACGAAAGCCCAAGATCTTCATTCGAGTTCAAACCAGAGTGCTGCTATTTCATTGTTGTGCAGGAAATCTTTCGTACAAAACCCTGTATGCACTTTTATATTTTCTAAAGGGGCTAGCCCCAATTATTACACGTGTTATGACATTAAATGAGCCCACATGAGGAGGACAAGACAAGGCACATGATGAAGAAATCAGCCACTAGATTCAATTGCCCAAGCTGAACTGATTAATGAGTTTGGCAAATAGTAAAAGAGCTCGACTCTTATCAAACCGAGTTGATCAATGAGCTCGGCACTCATTATGACCGAACTTTTTGCAACAATACGTGGAAAGATAAAGATTCGCCTATAACTTAGGCATTCGGAGAAATGAATCAACGAAGTTATATATATCAGGAGGAATTGTTTAAGAAATATCCGTAACTTCCCAAACTAAATCGCTAAATTGAAGGAAGGTGTGCCACCTNTTATAACTTAGGCATTCGGAGAAACGAATCAATGAAGTTATATATATCAGGAGGAATTGTTTGAGAAATATCCGTAACTTCCCAAACTAAATCGCTAAATTGAAGGAAGGTGTGCCACCTTGAATCAAAATTCATGAAAACTCTAACTGAACAGGGTCTATAAAAAGCAAAAGGAGCCAAGGTGAAATGTATGCTGAATTCTCCTCATCTTCTTACAATTGTCTCAATTCCATTACTGACTTAAACATCGGAGTGCCTTCGATTGAAGCATTTTGATCTTAGGCAGTTTGTTAATTTTACAGGAAGCAAAGACTGGGAGATCAAGTTCAAAGCTCACACTTATTAGAAACGTTCATTCTTCATTCCTATAGGAGGTAATCTCATTTTTTGCCTCTTACATTTTTGGTGTTGTTTGTGGGAAGATTTCCATCATTCGAAACGAAAAGCTACGATGTCAAAACTCAGAAGTGACATTGGATCACCTGTAGGCAACTTTGCCATGGATAATTATGATCATGTATCACCTCCATCTGATAGCAATGTTAGGTTGCATATTAACAAAAGCCCATCTGGGCCCGTTGAGCATGACGAGGTATCCTCAGCAAGTCCCAAACAAACCATGAACCAGAACCAGCGTGGACAAGATCGTAGTGAATCCTTCTGTGCCGAGGGAGAAAACCACTCCTTAGCGAAGTTGGTCCAATCCCTGGAGGACCGACTTGATGCTCATGATAAGTTGTTTAAGAAATCTTATGCCAAGGAAAAGGACCTGATAAAGGAGAACGAAGAATTGAAAGTCAAGCTGAAGGAGATGACCAAGAAGGATAAGTGAGAGAGAAACAGCCAATGAGAAAGTCCCGAAAAGAAGCATGACAGAACCAAGAATCCCAATAACGATAAGTATCAGCAGAAAACACCTCGAATTCTGGAGGAGGACTCTTGAAAGCAGTATATCACCGAAAAACTCAACAACCGGTTGAAAAGGCCAGAACAAAGATTGGCCAAAGACCTAGCTAGGAAAGCAACAGAGGAATACGGGACGGCTAAGATTCATCACCCTTCACTTCATGGATTGAAAGGGGGCGAATCCTGGGTAAGTTCACCATCCCAAATTTCAAAACTTTTGACGAAAAAACTGACCCAGTCTCACACATCAAACATTACAGACAGTTGATGACCATTCACTGAAAGAACGAACCATTGCTTTGCACCATCTTCCTAGAAGTCTTGGGGAGTCGGTTATGAAATGGTTCTACAGTTTGTCAAAGGGATCGATAGATGGATGGTCATAACTGGCCGAGCAGTTCACAGCTTGGTTCATTACTAGTAGTAAGCAGCCAAAAGATGTTGGGGCTCTACTGATGTTGAAGAAGAAGAATAATGAAACTCTGCGAAAGTACGCTCATCGTTATTGGAAAATGATAAATGAAGTTGAAGGATGTAATCATGAAATTAAAGTTGCATCCTTCAAAATCGGGTTACCAAAGGAGAACCCTTTATACCAATCACTCACCAGGAGGTCGACCACCGACGTGGAAGAATTGATGGCAAGGATCGAGAAGTATGCCNTGTTATTGGAAAATGATAAATGAAGTTGAAGGATGTAATCATGAAATTACAGTTGCATCCTTCAAAATCGGGTTACCAAAGGAGAACCCTTTATACCAATCACTCACCAGGAGGTCGACCACCGACGTGGAAGAATTGATGGCAAGGATCGAGAAGTATGCCAAAGTCGACGACAACTTATCCAAAGATGTGGTTAAAGAGTATTAAGGCAGGAGACAGTTCGTTCGTGAGAAGCAGACCGAGCCGATCAAAAAGAGCAGAAGGAAGAAGGATAAGGAATGTTATCCCCAAAAATCCCTTTTTCTTGGGGTAAATACGTTGTTCAAAGAGCCGATCTATAAGATATTGAATCAAANGAGAGCAAAAGGAAGAAGGATAAGGAATGTTATCCCCAAAAATCCCTTTTTCTTGGGGTAAATACATTGTTCAAAGAGCCGATCTATAAGATATTGAATCAAATCAAGGCGAAGCCATTCTTCAAGTGGCCCAACAAGTTAACAGAAGATCCCTCGAAAAGAAATCCAAATTTCAGATGCTCATATCACCAGGATATGGAGCATATGACTAAAAATTGCCGATCTTTGAAGCAGCATTTGGAAGAGCTGGTTCAGGTTGGACATCTCTTTGAGTTCGTTGAGGAAGGAGCAAGAGTTGACAGAGAAAGAGCCGAGCTGAATGGATACATAAAAATGGTAGCAAGAGTGATAGACATAATCCACATTGCCACAAACCTGCAAATGGCCACTAACAACGCAACTAGGGCCTACATCCAGAAAGCCACAAAGGAATTGTGGTTGACCCCACAAGTAAGGTCCAAAAGAATGAAGTTAGAAGACTCAACAGAGATGATCTACTTCTCTGAGCAGGATTTGATTAGGATTCATCAGCCGCATAATGATGCATTGGTAATAACATTTAGGATTGCCAACTACGATGTCAAAAGAGTACTGATNGGAGTGATAGACATAATCCACGTTGCCACAAACCTGCAAATGTCCACTAACAACGCAACTAGGGCCTACATCCAGAAAGCCACAAAGGAAAGGGAGGTATTTGAATTGTGGTTGACCCCACAAGTAAGGTCCAAAAGAATGAAGTTAGAAGACTCAACAGAGATGATCTACTTCTTTGAGCAGGATTTGATTAGGATTCATCAGCCCCATAGTGATGCATTGGTAATAACATTTAGGATTGCCAACTACGATGTCAAAAGAGTACTGATAGATCTAGGGAGTTCCTCCAAAATCCTGTACATGGATCTCTTCGAGAAGCTTGGCCTCAGGCCAGAGAATCTGAAGCCTTCAACTACTCCACTGATTGGTTTTAGCAGAAGAATAGTTCTTCCTAAAGGGAAGATCACGTTGCCTGTAAAGACTAGACCAGTGTGTATTATGATCGAATTCCTGGTAGTGGATATTGTCTTAGCTTATAATGTGATAATGGGTCGGTCCTAGTTACATAAGACGAAGACGATATCACCAACATACCACCAAATGCTAAGATTCCTTTCATCTGAAGAAATAGTAAACATCCGAGGAGACCAGGTTAGTTCCAAAACCTATCTACTAGCCTCGGTCAAAGCCAAAGATGGAATAGAGGTTCAANCCTGTAAAGACTAGACCAGTGTGTATTATGATCGAATTCCTGGTAGTGGATACGGTCTTAGCTTATAATGTGATAATGGGCCGGTCCTAGTTACATAAGACGAAGATGATATCACCAACATACCACCAAATGCTAAGATTCCTTTCATCTGAAGAAATAGTAAACATCCGAGGAGACCAGGTTAGTTCCAAAACCTATCTACTAGCCTCGGTCAAAGCCAAAGATGGAATAGAGGTTCAAGAAAGGAGTTCAATAGCCGAGGATGCAAAATAGCAATCAACACTCAAAAGCTCGGCTGGTTCTGCTGAATAAACTGTCATGAAAAGCCCTAAAGTACCTTTAGGCATAGAAAAGGAAGTTACAAATGGAACAACCGAAGATTTGACTAAAGTACCTTTAGACAAGGATGGAGATCAAGAAAAATACTTTTTGTTGGGGACGGCTCTCAGCCCTGAGTAACAAAAACAACTCGTCACCCTGTTGCGAGAATACACCGACATTTTTGCTTGGAGCACAAGTGATATGTCCGGCATACCGTCTGAAGTGGCATGTCACTAGTTAAACGTCGACCCTAGCTTCAAGCCAGTCAAGCAAAAGCTCAAGAGGTTGGCCCCATAGCATCAGGAGGCAGTCAAGGAGAAAGTAGCTCGACTGCTTGAATCCCAAATAATTAGGGAAGTATAGTATCCGACCTGGCTGTCAAACACCGTTGTAGTGAAGAAAAAGAAAGGGAAATGGAGAGTCTGTATTGATTTCACCGACCTCAACAAAGCTTGTCCAAAAGATAGCTTTCTCTTGCCAAAAATAGATCAGTTGGTCGATGCAATGCCAGGCATGAGAAAATGATCTTCTTGGATACCTATAGGGGGTACCACCAGATCCTCCTTGTCGAGGAAGATCAGGAAAAGACTACCTTTATAACACCAAAAGGGACCTACCGTTACAAGGTAATGCCCTTCGGGTTAAAGAATGCTGGAGCGAAGTATCAGAGATTGGTAACTAAAATGTTCTCACATATGATAGGCAGTACTATAGAAGTTTATATTGACGATATGGTGGTTAAGAGTCGAAGGGCCATCAATCACTATTCTGACCTGAAAAGTACATTTGATGTTCTACAAAGATACAAGATGAAATTAAATGCTTCAAAGTGTGCATTCAGAGTTGGATCAGAGAAATTCCTTGGCTTCCTGGTTACGCACCAAGGAATAGAGGTGGACCCTGATCAAGTAAAGGCCATGACCGAGTTACAATCACCTCAGACTGTAAAGGAGGTAGAGAGGTTAACTGGAATGGCAGTTGCGCTCGGAAGGTTCATATCTCGAGTGTCTGATAAGTGTAGACCTTTCTTCCAATTGATCAAAGGAAGGAAGGGGGCACTTTGGAGTCAGGAATGCGAGGAAACATTTGCAAATCTTAAAGCATACTTGGCCACCCCACCAATCCTCTCGACCTTATCGCCCAAGGAAAGACTTTTTCTCTACCTAACTGTATCGAAACATGCGATGAGTGGGGCGTTGATGAATGATTATGAAAAGCTGAAACCTATTTATTATGTGAGCAACATGCTCTTAGATGTAGAATCAAGGTATACTCCATTGGAGAAGCTCGCACTCGCACTGGTTAGCTCGGCTAGGAAGCTCAGACATTACTTCTAGCTCACCAAATTGCAGTGCTCACCGACCAGCCACTAAAGTCACTCTTTCAAAAAGCTGACCTATCTGGACGTGTTGCCAAATGGGCTATCGAGCTCAGGGAGTTCAACGTGGTGTTCGAACCGAGGAAGGCGATCAAAGGTCAGGTAGTGGCAGACTTCATTGCAGAATTTCAACCTAAAAATAGCTCAGAGAAGAATGAACAGTCTAATAATCAAAAATCAGAGCCCGGTGGTGGTTGGATCCTATCTGTTGATGGGTCTTCAAATCAAAAGTTCACCGGTATTGGCCTCATTCTAGTGAGTCCAAATGGTTGTATTTTGGAGAAATCCATCAGTCTCGGCTTCCAGGCCTTGAACAACGAAGCTGAGTATGAAACTTTGATAACTAGAGTAAGGCTAGTAGCCGAACTAGGGGCAATAAAACTCCAAATATTCTCTGATTCACAACTGGTGGTGAACCAAATAATTGGGGAGTATACAACAAAGGATGAAAGAATGATGGCATATCACGCCATTACAGAAAATGAAATATGCAAAATACCAGAATACTGGATCCAGTAGGTGGGAAGAGCAAAGAACTCGCATGTCGATGCTTTAGCTTCACTAGCCTAGGCCATTGACCAAGAAACTGAAAGATCTCTTACCACTGAGTTCCAATTCGAGCCCAGTATTCTACCAACCAGATCTGATGAAGTCTTATGTTACGAAACCGAGCCAAGTTGGATGGATTCAATCATTGGCTTCTTGAAGAATGGTGACTTGCCCAAAGTTAAGAAGGAAGCTCATAAGCTACGTTTGAAAGCGGCTAGATTCTGGTTATCTCCAAGAGACGAGCTCTACCGACGCTCATATGGAGGCCCGTATTTGAAATGTGTACACCCGAAGATAGTTCCTGAATTTCTAACTGAAATACAAGAAGGAAGTTGTGCAACTCATATAGATGGAAGATCTCTGGCTCACCAAGGTATCTCTCAAGGATTTTGGTGGCCGTACATGCAGAAGAATGCTCAACAATTTGTTAGGCGGTGCGAAAAGTGTCAAAAATTTTCACTGATATCGAGAAAACCATCCTAGGAGTTGCTTCCATTGGCGAGCCCATGGCCATTCGTACAATGGGGGTTAGACAATGTAGGTACTTTACTGCGGGCTGTTGGCCATGAGAAGTACCTTCTAGTTGCAACAGGCTATTTCACCAAGGGGGTGGAAGTCGAGCCCCTAGCCAACATCAGAGATACTGATACAAGGAAGTTCGTCTGGAGGAACATCATCACCAGGTTCGGTATTCCACACTCTCTTGTTTGTGACAACGGTACGCAGTTCGATAGTGGTCCCTTCAAAGTTTTCTGTTAGCAGTATGAAATTTGGAACCACTATTCCACCCCAGCTTACTCTCAGAGTAATGGACAAGAAGAAATCTCCAACAAGACAATCTTGGATGGAATCAAGAAAAGGTTAGAAAATGCTAAAGGGAGATTGGTAGACAAGTTGCCAAATGTTCTGTGGACGTACCGAACCACACCTCGGCGCTCAATTGGGAAAACCCCATTTTCCCTAGATTATAGGATGGAAGCAGTAATTCCATTGGAGATCGGCTTACCCACCCTGAGAATCGAGCTAGTCGAGAGCAACAGTAACGAGGCCGTCATCACCCAAGATCTTGACCTAACAGAAAAGAAAAGAGAACAATCAACTATAGGAATGACCGCTTAGTGGCATCAAATGTCCCAAGCTTATAACAAGTTAACCCTCGGTCTTTCTCACTTGGAGACCTAGTCCTCAGACGTGTACTGAGATTAGCTAAAAACCTAACCCATGGAAAACTTGAAGCAAATTGGGAAGGTCCATACAGAATAGCCTGAGTAAGGGGCAGCCGGTACTAAGATCTCGAGACCATGGATCGAAGGGCAGTACCACGCCTCTGGAACACTGCTAACCTTAGAAAGTTCTATGTCTAAAAAGAACCTTTTTTAATAGAACTCTCCGAAGTACCTTTGGAAACTTAAGGGTGCCCCTTAAGAGATTATAGGTGATCAACAAATGTACCGAACTGAAGTTATTAATAAAGTTTTTTGAAGATTCTTGTTGTACATTATATACGTCCTATTGTTAAGGCAGGGAGGCAAAAAATCCTGATAAAAGTTATATCTTAAATTAGGTGTAGCCACCCGATCTAATACAAGCCCTTAGCTAGACATGATGATGTAAGTTGACTAGGGATGGATTTGAGTCCAATCAGATTAGTGGGTTAGTGCAAAGTAGAAATTCTATTAGATACCCAAGGGAACTAAGAGTAACTCTACTAAGGGACCGAGCTCTTTATAGAAAGGCCGAGCAGGGCCATAACTCAAGAGCCATCAAATTTTTCTAAGTATAAAAGGTCCTTGTTAAGGGACCGAACTCTTTGAAAAAAGGCCGAGCAGAGCCATAATTCAAGAGCCATCATATTTTTTCCTAAGTATAAGAGGTTCCTATTGATGAACCTAGCTCATTCAAGAAGGGCTGGGCAAGGGGTATAACTTCAAGACCTATCTAAATTTTTTCTAAGAATACATAGTGTCTATTAAGGGACCAAACCTTCGAAAAAGGGCCAAATAAAAAGACTTAGACTTCAAAAGTCATGTTTTTTCAAACATACAGTGAATTACAGAAACAAAAAGGCCAAAATGTGTTTTGCATTCATGCTTAAAAAAAAATTACACAGATTGTTTAACATTTACATCAGAAATTGCAAAAAGAAAAATCTTTTAAGTATCTCAGGAGGCTAGAGGCTATGAAGAACTTGGAAGAGAATGCCTTGAAAAGAGCTCAAAAGAAGATAGAACCCTTGTAGTAGTTAGAGCAGCATGCCAGCCCTGACTGAAATACGCTTCTTGGAGTTGGGGGATCTGCAAGGCAAGGTCATTTTCTACCTTCTCGACTCCTTAATCATAAGTAGCATCTTTTTTCTCTTTTGCTTCAGACTTATACTGATTAAATTCCTCAAGGAGAATGGAATAGTCGAGTTGGGATTGAGAAAGGTCTACGCTGGCTTCACGCTCAGACTCCTTCAATTTTTCAACCTCTGAAGAAAACTTCTGGTTCTCCTCGGTTAGGCTTTGATTTTGAGCCAGCAGAACCTTAATTTCTTCGCAGAGTTTAGCATACTCTTCATCCACACTCTCTTTCTTAGCCAAGTCTGAAGCTCGGGCATGGATAGCATCCTTCATAGCCTTGTCTTTTCGAGCTATTCTTGCCCCGACCTCACAGAAATTTTGCAGACCCTTGATTGAAAAGGAAAATGACTTAGAAAAATTTGAAAAAACAAAAAAGAAAAGAGGAAAAGCTTAAAAGAACAAGTCTTACCAGGACCATATGTTGAATAGCTTGACGAAACACTTCGTCATCAGTAAGAGCCTCATTCATAGCCAGGTCCTGAGGCAATATCACTCCCCTACTGTGTAAAACGTGGGTAAAATTTAACTTTCTCGGAAAAAGGGTAAAATGGTAATTTGTCCCTATAACACGGGTTTAAAATTCATATTCTTCTAGAGCTCGGATGAAGCAACAGACCTCACCATTGGATTCGTATCGCAAAATCGAGCTACCATGTCAATTTTCTTCGAATTCCGAGATAGTCAAATTTTATATGTTTTACGAGACAAACGGGTGACGAATGATCTTTCAAAGGTCCCCAAAAATGGATTTTATAAAATTTCCTTATAATTGAATAAAATTTAGAATAAAATTTATTTGGACTTAAACCGGATTAAAATGAATCGTTTAGGGGCGAAAAATGGACCTAGAAGTAGTAAACGTGCGGGACGATGTGGACTGCGCAATTAAAAAGTATAAATAGGGCTAAATATCTGAAAAATCAGATATTATCACCCCTATTCAGCTGTGTTTAGACGTTGGAAGTGAGAGAAGAGAGAAAAACTCAAAATTCTACATTTCTCTTAACGATCCAAGGAGCTCTGTCGGACCAAGACTTAAAGTTGGTGTACGTGACGAGGGCTACACGTACATACCAAGAACGAAGAATTTCACCGAAGATCCAAGTGGAGGATTTTGGGAAAATCAAAGATTTGGAGGTGGTGTTGTGTTCTTGAGGCATCTACCACTTGTATCACGCTCCAAGAGATAGGGTTTCTCTTACTTTGATTCACTTTCTTATCTAAGGCGTATTACGAGTGGGGTAAGGGTATAGAATAACCTAGTTCACTTAACTATGGTTATGGAAATGAGGAAATGGGTATGGAATTTGGCCCAGGCCAATTCCTAGTTATGTTGGCATAGGAAATTACTTGTGTGATTTTCTTGGAACTTGATATTTTGGGCATGCTATATGTTTTATATTATGCCTTGTGAATGAAGTGGAAACTTTTGTGTGATAACATGTATTGTGCCTTAAGGTATTTTCCTAATTGCCTAAGTGGAAATTAAGTTGTTATAGCATGGATTATGTATAACAAGCTTGTGAAATTTGTTGAGGATGAATGAATTGCTATATATTGTTAATATATTAGCATCATTTTGATTTATGGTAATTATATGTAATTGCTATAGATTGGCATGACATATGTGGAGATATGTGGTTAAATTGCTCAGTTGGCACTTATTACATTCAGAGCGTAACATGGATATTGTAATGGTGCAATACATTGCATGTGCACAGGGGAAACACATCCATAAGCATGAGTGTGGGTGTGTGGGTGCATGGTTGAATCAAATACCATATTTGGTGATTGATGAGTGGGCTCGAGAAAGTTGGACTGAAGATCTGACTGAGTCTCATGAATGCATGAAAAGAAAATTGGGTCGAGTTAGCAAGAAGGGCTAGACTATCCCTCGGGTGAGAGACTCGGTGATTGGATACGCACTCTGTTGGTATAGGAGCTTATAAAGTGTGTCAGTGTACGCAAAATCGTTGGTGGAAGTCCATGAATTATGTGTCGGTTGGGTGTCGTTGGTGTAAGTCCATAAGTATCCACCCCAAATAAAGACCCGGAGATTTTAAAGGATAATATAAATGGCGGGAACTAGAAGGGCTCGGTTTTATATACATTGGCATTTGCATGTGTTAAGGAGCCGGAAAAGGCTCGGGGTTAAAATGCGGGGTGAATTTTATTTTATTCATGGCATGGCATGGTAAATTCCACCTGGAATACATATATTTTTGCTTGGAATGATTACATGGTTATATGATTGTGGATTGTTGCATGTGTACATTCATATGCACTTAGGTTGGGGAGTAACCTCTGTAAGAAGTATTCTACTGGGTGTTAGTTCACCCTATACGAAAAAATATTTCAGGTGCGGGGGGTACATTGGTGGAAGGCTCTCACTCGGGGCCTCAAGGATGAAAAAAGCTAGATGGTGGAAAATAGTGGTGGAAAATAGGTTTTTGGCATGTAAATATATAAAATCGTTTATAATGAACTTGTATAAGTGTGGTTTAATGTATAAAACTCCATTATGCATGTTTGGGGTTGGTTTTGGATGTATGTGGAACGGATTGGAATGGGTTGAAAATGAAGAAGGAAGGATTTGTAGAAGAACAAGCAAAACCTTCCCGAAGGTTAATGTAAATTTTTATCCAGCAGGCAAAACCTTCCGGAAAGTTGATAAAAATCTTCCGGAAGAACTTTTCTAGTGAGTAAAACCTTCCGGAAGGTTTTCCAAAAATCTAAAATTTTAAGAATACTTTGCCATGCTTTTGAGCTATGTGTTCTCTCATTCAAATGATATCAATGGACCATAATGGAGTACAAATTGTGATGTGTTAGACCTTGGATGGGTCTAGTGACTATGATGTACATAGATTAAGCAATTGGGAGTTCCCGGGCCTAGGGAGACCCTGTCCAAACCTTTTTATTTTTGAGCCGTGGTGTTAGGTCATGCGGCATTCACAGGTATTTCCGCAGGTTGATGAGTGATTAATGGGTTAACACGAGACCCTCGATTTTAGGGGCATCACAACTTGGTATCAGAGCATAGGTATATGAATTACCTAGGGCTTGATGGGCATTGGGTCTAGACCATTGCATTCATAGTGCATTTCATGTTATGTGCTCAATTTTGCTACATGATTATGTGCTACTTGTTATGTGAATTATATGCATGATAGAAATGTGTATGGAAAGGGAAACACTAGGGTTAGAAAATCCAAGGTTATGTTTCAAAAAAAGGGATGAACGATGTAGTTCATGGTGTAAAAGTCTACTAGTATGGGGTATACACACTACTAGTGAGACAAGGAGAAAAATCTCCAAGTTTTAAACTGGATTCCCTATCTTGGGATACTATGTGAGTGTTCGATTGCTATTTGACATATGTGTAGATGACAAATCGAGGAAGAGGACGCCGAGGTGGTGGGTGAAACAACCAACCACCACCAGCCTTTGATCAACAAGCCTTTGTGGAGGCTATTGGTGCGGCGGCTGCTACTATTGCACAAGCTAGTGTTACAACTGCTAATGTTGCACAGACGGGTGCAAATGTGGGCCAAGGAGGCATGAGCAACCTCCAGAAGTTTAAGGCACATCAGCCTCCCATCTTCATGTGAAGGGCAGATCCTATGGTAGCTGACTATTGGTTCCAACAGATGGATAAGATCTTAAGGGCTATGGAGATCACCTCCAATGCCACAAAGATAACACTAGCTACTTTTCAGCTAGAGGGAGAATCCCAAGTGTGGTGGGATTGGGTCAAGACCTCGATGAGCTTGAAGGTAATAACATGGACCAAATTCAAGGAGCTTTTCACGGGCAAATACTTCCCAGCGGCTGCTAGACATGCAAAGGCCCAGGAGTTCTTGGATTGGAGACAAGGCACGACGACGGTGATAGAGTACGTGGCTAAGTTCACNGACATGGACCAAATTCAAGGAGCTTTTCATGGGCAAATACTTCCCAGCGGCTGCTAGACATGCAAAGGCCCGGTAGTTCTTGGATTGGAGACAAGGCACGACGACGGTGATAGAGTACGTGGCTAAGTTCACTGAGTTAGCCCGTTTTGCCGATGATTACATGACCACAGACATGGCCTAGGTGAGGAAGTTCAAGGATGGTCTGAAATTGTCTATCCGGGGTAAAATTGTGGGTCTTCTTCTTTAAGACTTTGATTCAATGGTCGCGACAACTATAGCCAATGAGAGAACGGTGGAGGAAGCACGGAGCATCCAAGAGTCAGGTGTTAAAGACAAGAAGAAAGAGGGTCAATCATCTTCTTCTAGCTCGGGGAAGAGGTAGAGGACCTTTACTCCCCAGGGACAATAGGGGCAAGGTCGTGGTCACCAAGGTCGATCATCTCAAGGCAGGGGAAATTGCAGGACTACCTATCAAGCAGGGTAGAAGACATGTTTTCACTGCCACCAGCCTAGTCACATGAAGTGGAATTGTCCCTAGAGGTAGGGATCCCAAGGTTATGGCTCATCTCAGTCACAGTCGTCGGTGAGGCAGCCACAAACACACTTTGCTCCTCACTACCCCACCATGGGCCAAGAAAGCCAGTATCAGTTTCAGGTGGATACACAAGGTCCTACTACTTCACGTGCAGGGACTCTACAAGTAGGCTAGATAGGCCAGGGAATGGGTCGAGGCCGAGGATAGGGCTCACAAGCTGGTACTTCGGGAACCTAGGGGCGTGTTTATGCCATAGTGCCACAGACTGAGCCGGTGGATCAATCAGTTATACAGGGTACATTTCTACTCTCTCACTTATGGGCTAGAGTATTGTTTGATTTTGGTGCATCGCATTCATTTATTGATGCATCTTGTGTGAAAGATTTGGGCTTAGAGGTTGAAACCTTGGAAGAGTCATTGCATGTAAGTTCTCCCCTCGGAGCTAGGGTGAGAGTTGAACAGATATGTCGGGGTTGTGAGTTAGAATCTCAGGGATTCTACTCACCATGGACCTTAGGTCATGGATATGTCGGAGTTCGATGTTATCCTCGAGATGGATTGGTTGACGGCACATTGAGTCGTCAATTATTATGATTGAAAAGGGTATTTGTTTCAAGTTCCAAGGGAAAAAGCAAGATGCCTTACCCTAAGTCGTGTATGATTCTCGATAGCACAAGCAATTGATGGGTTGACTTGCAAGCCTTACCCTGGAGGACGAGGTGAGACAGGAATTGGGTCTACCTCAAGTTGTATGTGAGTATGAGGACATTTTTTTGGATGAATTACCGAGATTACCTCCACATAGGGATGTAGACTTCATCATTGAGTTGTATCCAGGTACTTCGCCTATATCTATGAATCCACATAGAATGGCACCAGTTGAGTTGCAAGAACTCAAGGTCCAATAGCAAGAATTATTGGACANCCTATATCTATGAATCCACATAGAATGGCACCAGTTGAGTTGCAAGAACTCAAGGTCCAATAGCAAGAATTATTGGACAGGGGATTTATTCGACCGAGCACTTCACCTTAGGGCGCTCCGGTATTGTTTGCAAAGAAGAAAGATAAAACTCTTTGGTTGTGTATCGACTATCAACAGTTGAATAGGATTACTATCAAGAATAGCTATCCTTTGCCGAGGATTGATGACTTGTTTGATCAACTGTGAGGGGCGCGGGTTTACTCCAAGATAAATCTCTGCACCTGTTATTATAAGTTAAGGGTTAGGGAGGAGGATATCCCTAAGACGGCGTTCAGAACGTGGTATGGGCATTTCGAGTTCACAATGATGCCCTTCGGATTGACGAATGCCCCAGCAGCATTTATGGATCTCATGTATAGAGTGTTTCAACCCTACCTTGATCAGTTCGTCGTGGTCTTTGTTGACGATATCTTGATCTACTCCAAGTCTGAGGAGGAGCATGAGGGTCACTTGAGGGTTGTTCTCTAGACCTTGAGAGATCATCAGTTGTATGCCAAGTTCTGCAAATGTGAATTTTGGCTTATTGAGGTAAAATTTTTAGGACACGTTGTGTTAGTTTCAGGTGTATCCGTAGACCCGGAGAAAGTTGAGGCAATCATGAATTGGGAGAGACCCAAGTCAGTCTTCGAGATACATAGTTTCTTGGGATTGGCGGGGTATTACCAGAGGTTCATCGAGGACTTCTCCCGACTAGCTGTACCTATGACGAAGTTGACCCGAAAAGAGGTCAAGTTTGAGTGGAATGATGCGTGTGAGAAGGCATTCCAAGAGTTAAAGAGGAGACTTACTTCAACTCCTATCTTGATAGTTCTAAAAAGGGGGCAAAGGTACACGGTGTATTGTGATGCCTCGAAGGACGGACTGGAATGTTTTGATGCAGTCCGAGAGGGTGGTGGCTTGTGGTTCACGGCAGTTAAAGAATCACGAGCAGAATTACCCCACATGACATGGAGTTGGTGGCCATTGTCTTTGTCTTGAAGGCTTGGCACCACTATTTGTATGGTGAGCAATTTGAGGTATTTTTGAACCATAAAAGTCTTAAATATATTTTCACACAGCGGGACCTCAACATGAGGCAACGCCGATGGATGGAATATCTGGAAAACTATGACTTCACTTTGCATTACCATCTGAGTGAATGGTCCAGCCCTTATCACCTGTACCTAACTGTACTCGGTCCCTGATGGATGATAACTTTGCATTCTGCCCATGGGACTCGATCACTCTACTTAGTAGGGAAGACGTAGCCACCAAACTTGCCAAAACACCTTAAGCCTGTCCCAGGTATCGTAGCCCAAAGTGTCACACAGTCTCGAGCATCCACCACTCTCGAGAAGCCATGATCTTCATCACCAGTATTATTGGAGCAGGATGAAAAGAGACGTTGGAGACTTTTTCAGACAATGTCTCACATGTCAGCAGGTTAAAGCTAAACATCAGAGGTCAACAGGGTTACTCCAGCCCTTGGAGGTAGCTGAGTAGAAGTGGGAGCATGTCACGATGAATTTTGTGACCGACTTGCCACAGACATTGCGGGGACATGATGCGGTGTGGGTGATAGTGGACCGGCTTACCAAGTTGGTACACTTTATGGTTGTGCAGATGACCTTCACATTGGAGGAATTCTGCAGGTTGTACATACGACAGATTGTCCGATTGCATGGAGTGCCCATGTCCATAGTATCGGATCGGGATCCTAGGTTTACAGCTCACTTTTGGGAGAGTTTTCAGCGAGCCATGGGGACACAATTGATGATGAGCACTACTTTTCATTCCCAGACGGACGGTCAGTCAGAGAGGACTATCCAGACGTTAGAGAACATGCTACGGGCATGTGTCCTAGATCTCAAGGATAACTGGGAAGATCACTTACCCTTAGTAGAGTTCACCTATAACAATAGTTATCAGGCGAGCATTCAGATGGCACCCTATGAGGCACTATACGGGAGGCTATGTCGTTCTCTGATTTGTTGGATAGAGGTAGAAGAGAGGTCTTCTACGGGTCCGAATTTGATTAGAGACACCTCAAAGAAGGTGAACTTGATTTGGAAGCGTCTTCTTACGGCTCAAAGCCGACAGAAGAGTTACACCAACAGACGGCGGCAACCTCTAGAGGTTGAGGTGGGTGATCATGTTTTCTTAAAGGCAATGCCTAACAAATAAATGGTCAGATTCGGCAAGCAGGGAAGCTGTTGCTGAAGTTTATTAGGCCCTTCAAGGTACTCGAGAGGATCGGCACGGTGGCTTACCGGTTGGCTTTACCGCCAAGTTTATCAGGTGTTTATGTGGTATTCTATGTCTCCATATTCTAAAAATACACCCCGAATCCGACTCATGTGATGGACTGGGGAGAGCTAGTTGTTGATGCTGATGGGACCTTCAAGGAGAGACCGGTGCGCATCATGGATAGTTGGGATCAGATTTTGCAAGGTAAGACCGTGAGGCTAGTAAAGGTGTCGTGGCAGCACTGAGTACTAGAGGACGCGACATGGGAGCGTGAGGTTACCACACGTACCAATTATCCGTTTCTGTTTGAGGATGGAGGTACATTTCTTGTAGTCATGTAGTATTTTATGACAGTTACATATGCATGTGGTTAAGTGTGCATGTGTTTGTGTGAATTTCGGGGATAAAAGTTTTTTAGGGGGGGAAGAATGTAAAACCCGGGTAAAATTTAACTTTTTCGAAAAAAATGGCAAAATGGTAATTTACCCCCTATAATGCGGGTTTAAAATCCATATTCTTCTAGAGCTCGGATGAAGCAAGGGACCTCACCGTTGAATTCGTATCGCGAAATTGAGTTGTCATGTCAATTTTCGTCGAATTCTGAGATAGTCAGATTTTACACATTTTACGAGACAAACGGATGACGAATGACCTTTCAAAGATCCCCAAAAATAGATTTTATAAAATTTCTTTGTAATTGAATAAAATTTCAAATAAAATTAATTTAGACTTAAACCAGATTAAAATGAATCGTTTCAGAGCGAAAAACGGATCCGAAAGTTATAAACATGCTGGGTAATGTGGATCGCGCAATTAGAAAGTATAAATAGGGCTAAATATCTGAAAAATCAGATATTCTCACCCCTATTCAGCTGTGTTTAGACGTTGGAAGTGAGAGAAGAGAGAAAAACTCAAAATTCTACATTTCTCTTGATGATCCAAGGAGCTCCGTCGGTCGAAATCCGTCGGACCAAGACTTAAAATTGGTCTAGGCGACGAAAGCTACGCGTACGTAACAAGAACGAAGGATTTCACTGAAGATCTAATGGGAGGATTTTGAGAAAATCAAAGATTTGGAGGCAGTATTGTGTTCTTGAGGCGTCTACCACTTGTATCACACTCCAAGAAATAGGGTTTCTCCTACTTTGGTTCACTTTCTTACCTAGGGCGTATTACGAATGGGGTAAGGGTATAGAATAACCTAGGTCACTTGACTATGGTTATGGAAATGAGGAAATGGGTATGGAATTTGGCCTAAACCAATTCCTAATTATGTTGGCATAGGAAATTACTTGTGTGATTTCCTTGGAACTTGATATTTTGGGCATACTATATGTTTTATATTATGCTTTATGAATGAAGTGGAAACTTTTGTGTGATAACATATATTGTGCCTTAAGGTATTTTGCTAATTGTCTAAGTGAAAATTAAGTTGTTATAACATGAATTATGTATAACAAGCTTGTGAAATTTGTTGAGGATGAATGAATTGCTATATATTGTTAATATATTAGCATCATGTTGATTTATGGTAATTATATGCAATTGCCATAGATTACCATGACATATGTGGAGATATGTGGTTAAATTGCTTAATTGACACTCATTACATATAGAGCATAACATTAATATTGTAATGGTACAATACATTGCATATGCACGGGGAAAACACATCCATAAGCATGAGTGTGGGTGTGTAGGTGCATGGTTGAATCAAACACCATATTTGGTGACTGATGAGTGGGCTCGAGAAAGTTGGAATGAAGATCCGATTGAGTCTCATGAATGCATGAAAGGAAAATTAGGTCGGGATAGCAAGAAGGGCTAGACTATCCAATGGGTGAGAGGCCTGGTGATCGGATACGCACTCCATTGGTATAGGAGCCCATGAAATGTGTCAGTGTACACGGAGCCGCTGGTGAAAGTCTATGAATTCCGTGTCGGTTGGGTGTCGTTGGTGTAAGTCCATAAATATCCACCCTAAATAAAGACCCAGAGAGTTTAAAGGATAATATAAATGGCAGGAGCTAGAAGGGCTCGATTTTATAGACATTGGTATTTGCATGTGTTGAGGAGCCGAGAAAAGCTCGGGGTTAACATGCGGGAGTGAATCTAATTTCATTCATGGCATGGCATGGTAAATTCCACATGGAATACATATATTCTTGCTTGGAATGATTATATGGTTATATGATTGTGGATTGTTGCATGTGTACATTCATATGCACTTAGGTTGGGGAGTAGCCTCTATAGGAAGTATTCTTCTGAGCGTTGGCTCACCCTATACGGGAAAATATTTCAGGTGCGGGGGGTACATTGGCGGAAGGTTCTCACTCGGGGCCTCAAGAATGAAGAAAGCTAAAATATGGCTTTAATTTGGGTTTTTGTAAAACAATGGTAAAAAATAGGTTTTTGGCATGTAGATATATTAAATCGTTTGTAATGAACTTGTATAAGTGTGGTTTAATGTAGAAAACTCCATTATGCATGTGTTGGGGTTGGTTTTGTATGGATGTGGAACGGATTGGAATGGGTTGAAAATGAAGAAGGAAGGATTTGTAGAAGAACAGGCAAAACCTTCCGGAAGGTCTATGAAAACCTTCCAAAAGATTAATGTAAATTTTTATCCAGCAGGCAAAACCTTCTGGAAGGTCGATGAAAACCTTCCGGAAGAACTTTTCCCGTGAGTAAAACCTTCTGAAAGGTCGAGCAAAAACCTTCCGAAAGGTTTTTCAAAAATCTGAAATTTTAAGAATACTTTGTCTTGCTTTTGGGCTATGTGTTCCCTCATTCAAATGATGTCAATGGACCATAATGGAGTATAAATTGTGATGTGTTAGACCTTGGATGAGTCTAGTGACTATGATGTACACAGATTAAGCAATTGGGAGTTCCCGGGCTTAGGGAGACCCTGTCCAAACCTTTTTATTATTGAGCCATGGTGTCGGGTAATGCGGCATTCACGGGTATTTTCGTGGGTTGATGGGTGATCAAGGGGTTAACACGGGACCCCCAATTTTAGGGGCGTCACATAGCGATCCCCACTGCTACATTAAAGTCTTCAATGACAAAATCCTATGCGGTGATATCTCTCCTTTTTGCTCTAAGGACAGGTCGAAAAAGAGGAGTGACTGGTTTGGGAGAAAGGCTCGCCTCAGACTCAACAATCCTTTGCTTTTTTGGGGCAGGGTCCTTGGCAAGCTCAAAAATTGAGTCATCTTGAGGAGTGGGAGATTAAACAGAATTGGGGGGATCTAGGTCAACCGGAATTGAAGTCTCAACAGTCTGAGCCACATTTGCTTGCTCATTGGGCAATAGATCTGCTTCGACTAGAAGAATAGCATCAATTGGAACCTCGACAATAGGTTCCTCAAGAACAAAAATTGGAGCCACAGAAGTGGTTGGGATTGGTTCAGTGGATGGGGTCTATTCAACAGTTGATAAGAAATCCAAAAAATTCTTCACCGTTCTGCATCCAGAGGCTGCAAGGGAAGACTTCTTCTTACCTCGGGGAGTCTGTTCCTGAGCAGTCTGGATTGCCTCCCGGTTTGTGGCCAGAGTGGCGTTGGGTCGGTTTGGCACAACAATGAAGAATGTGTAAGATGGTGTGTATGCTAGCAGTGTATGTGCAGCTCGGTAGAACAAAGATTCGTTGTAGTCCCAAACTTTCTTAAGTTCATCAATCTTCACAGAAGACTCAGGAACTTGGCCCTTCACAATCTCTCCTTCACATAGAAGTCTTATATTAGAAAAACAGTAAAAAAAAGAAAAAAGAAAAAACTCAAATACTTGGAGCGCTTTCTTCATAAGGGCAGCGATAGGATGGAGTGGCGTCAACAACATATTCCCAATTGCCAGAAATGAAAACCACATCATTCTCATGACCCTTATTTGAATCAGGAAGATGGATCACCAGATATCACTCCCTCTTCCTAACAGCAAGGTAATAATTGTCCCTAGCAGGCTTAATGATGTAGTAGTATAAAATCTCCTACAAACCAAAGCTCAAACCCAGAAGCTTGTTCAAAGCAGACACCCCCATAACTATCCTAAATAAGTTGGGGCAGCATTGGAGAGGGCNCTTCCTAACAGCAAGGTAATAATTGTCCCTAGCAGGCTTAATGATGTAGTAGTATATAATCTCCTACAAACCAAAGCTCAAACCCAGAAGCTTGTTCAAAGCAGACACCCCCATAACTATCCTAAATAAGTTGGGGCAACATTGGAGAGGGCAAAGCTTCGTAGCAGAAAGTACCCAGAGAAGGAGAGGATCAAGAGGGAATCACACTCCACCCTCAGTAATGGCAAGAGTCAGAATGGGGATCCTCTCCCTTGTACCAATCAGCGGCTCATCTTTTTCAGCAACTTTTACTTCGACGTCGTCTGGAATGTTATATTTTACTTTAAAAGCTGGAATCTTAGAAGGTGTGAAAGGGGCCATTGAAGAAGATGAAGTGCAGAAATAGAGGAGATACATTAAAAGAGATGGGTTTGGAGGCAAGAAGGCAAATTAGTGGAAAATATGAAAAGAAATTGTTTATAAAAGTGAGGAATTCTAAAGGGCAATATTTAAATGTTAAAACGTGTCGCGAAAACTAGGGGGGATGGCACAAGTACGCGCAATGATGATGAAAATGCATAAAATGACTGACAAACGAAAGGCGTCTGTTAGACGTTTTTTGGGGGCAAATGAAGGGACTGACCCCAATTATTATACGTGTTATGACATTAAATGAGCCCACGTGAAGATGACGACAAGGCACATGATGAAGAAATCAGCCATTTAGTTCAATTACCCGAGCCGAACTGATTAATGAGTTCGGCAAACAATAAAAGAGCTCGGATCTTATCAAACCGAGTTGATCAATGAGCTTGGCACTCATTATGACCGAATTGTTTTGCAACAATACGTGGAAAGATAAAAATTTGCCTATAACTTAGGCATTCAGAGAAACGAATTAGTGAAATTGTATATATCAGGAGAAATTGTTGGAGAAATATCCGCAACTTCCCAAACCGAATTGCTAAATTGAAGGAAGGTGTGCCACCTTGAATCGAAATTCATGAAAACCCTAACTGAACAAGGTTTATAAAAAACAAAAGGAGTCAAAGTGAAATGTATGCTGAATTCTCATCGTCTTCTTACAATTGTCTCAGTTTTATTACTGACTTAAGCATCGGAGTGCCTTCGATCAAAACATTTCGATCTTGGACAATTTGTTCATTTTGCAAGAAGTAAAGACTGGGAGATCAAGTTCAGAACTCACTATTATTAAAAATGTTCATTCTTCATTCCTGTAGGAGGTAATCTCATTTTTTACCTTTTACATTTTCAAATATTAGTGATACATAACACACAATGTACATTAGTGTGTGGACTATTGTGTGTATATGTGCATGTCTTTGTCCAAAAACATTAGCGATATATAGGGTAGATTGATACAAATTAAGTGGAGACAAAATTAATTGAACCCAATATTATAAAAATACCAGCAACAAACCTGTCGGTTCTTTCAGTGGCAGTGCTGTGTTCCCATCCATAATATTATAGCTCCAAGCATGCAAAAGACTTCGGTGTTGTATTAAAATGTATAACTTTTAAGATCAAAGTTAGATTTTTTTGAGGTAAAAATTACAACTGCAAACGATTCAATTAATCCTAAAAAAAATTACAACTTGTAAAGATAAATTATAAATTTTAAAGACAAAATTACACTTTCTAAATATGAAGTTGTAAGTAACTAATGAGAGGTGTCACAATTGATCGTAACATATTATACTAGATCATGAATTAATTTAACAGTTGTAATTTTACTTTGAAAAGATTAACTGAACTTTAAAAAATAATAACTTTCAATATGGGTATAATACCAAATTTTTTTATTTTTTTTTGACAATACCATATCATCACACCCAACAAAATGTCCCCACAAGCTATATCTACTTAAATTAAAAAAAAAAAAAAAAACACCCAACAGTTCAAAAATTTGTCACTTAATCGCATAAATCTCTCATATTTAATATATTATATTCAAACCCATTATTATTGAGGATTGAATAATGGTGGTAATCGAACCAATTAAAGGACCAGAAGTTTGTCGGTTAATCCCTATCTCCTTATTGTAATGATATTATGAAATGCTATTGAATTTACTACAAAACATTGGCGCCAAGTGTCTATGTTTATGCACACACAAACTTTGCAGACCTCTCACACACATTCTATTCCAAATTTCCAATATCTCATATCTCGCGACGGTTCATATTCATGATGAGTACTTTGTGCCGTTGTATTGCGAAGACTCCGAAGACCAGAGAGAAGTATGAGCAAGAGAAGTGAGGATGAGCCAAGTTGCGTGATATATTTGGCACTGGGAGAGTGCGCATCCACATTCAGTCTGGAGGCTGCAGTTTGTAACCATGGCTTGTTCATGATGGCTCCGAACCGTTGGATTCCATCCACAAATACCTTTCAGCGTCCCTTGAGACTTGCCGACTCCTCCACTTCTGTGACGGTTTCCATCTCACAACCCTTTAATCACACATCGACTCTTCGTCTCCGAGTTCATGGTATGATCCATCTGTCATCTCTGGACCAGCAAGCCATTGAGGTTCTCTCTCTCTCTCTAGATCTATGTCTCTCTTCGTGTGTGTATATATGTGTGTGTGTGTGAAGATCAATCTCTTTCTTTGTGTGTGTATATAGGTGTGTGCGTGAAGATCTATCTCTTTCTTCGTGTGTGTATATATGCGTGTGTGTGAAGGTCTATCTCTTTGTTTGTGTGTGTATATATGTGTGTGCGTGTGTGAAGATTGTTATTAAAATAAGAAGTTTTTGATACTTCTGTATTGCTGAATTTAATTAATCTTTGAGTGAGAGTTCATCTTTTACATGATGCTAATAAACCTGAAGCTTTGAGGCTGTACTTAAGTGAAAGGGTTAATCTCATTTTGGACTGTGAAAAATTGTTTGAATCTCAATTTACACTTTCAAAGATTAAAACTTTTAATTTACACCCTTAAAGATAGAAATTTGTATCAATCTGCACCCCCAAAGATTAAAAATCTCAATTTACACCCTCAAAGATAGAAATTTATATCAATGTGCACCCAAAGATAAAAAAATCTCAATTTGCACCCTCAAAAATAGAAATTTGTATCAATGTGCACCTAAAATTAAATTGATAAATTATACCTAGATCCCACCATACTTGTCATTTAATCATTTAGACCTCTTCACATTTAGAATATTACTCCTACATCTTATGATATTTGTGCACGTATAACACGTAACCCATTTTCATTGATATCTATTAATATAACCGTTAAAAAATATAATTTTATCCTAACAAAAAATTATAATTTCACATTACCCTTTATTTTATGGGTTCAATATATTCTAAAGTTCAAAATCTAGTTTACTATTTAAATGTCTAATAAAATGTAAATATTTATATAATGTTTTTCATATTACATTTTATATAAATATCTACATTTTATTAGACATTCAAATGGTAAGTTTGATTTTCAACTTTAGAGTATATCGAATCCACAAAATAAAAGGTATATGAAATTATAATTTTTTATTAGGATAAAAT
>CAUOFW020000892.1:81261-98858 GCA_963454935.2 Ilex paraguariensis
GTGTAATAGAGGTGGGTGATGGGGTGTTGATGGTGGGTGACATTAGTAGCGGGATGATGATGATAGTAGTGATAAATATAAAAATGAAATGACGATGGTGCTGAATGGTGGCGGTGGACGACGATAATAACAATTGGTGGTGGTGATTGTGGTGGGGGTGGTGGCAGTGAGGATAGTGGTTATGGGGGGTGGGGGGTGGGGGTAGTTATGGTGGTGGTAATGGGAATATTCCAAACACTAATTTTTTTTTAAATACTTATAAACTTATGATAAGTTATAAAGTACTTTTAAAAAGTCTTCCAAACACACTCTTAGAGCTATATTTTCTATTAAATTTGAGGTATTAATATTAACTGTTAGATTAACTTTAAAGTAAAATTTAAAGAGATCTCAACCACAAAAAATAAAAGTAATTTTGTTTATCTTTTGAAATTTGAATTGTATTGTACTTTATTATATAAATTATACGTTTATTTGAAGTTTGGGTACTTACACGTGATGTTGTTGGTTTTTTTTTTTTAATATTTGAAATATTATTAGAATTTATTTTTAATTCACAAATTTCACTGTTTTGTCATGCCTCATGAACGAATTAGTGCTATAATGATGATTAAACGTATAAATCAAGTGCAGTTTTTGAGTTAATGGTTATATGACTATGGAATCATAGTATTAATTATTAGACGGTTATGTCACATAAGTGTATATTGAATGTTCATACCCATTATAATTTCAATTGTTATTCATTTGTTGGTATAGNGGTGCAGTTTTTGAGTTAATGGTTATATGACTATGTAATCATAGTATTAATTATTAGACGGTTATGTCACATAAGTGTATATTGAATGTTCATACCCATTATAATTTCAATTGTTATTCATTTGTTGGTATAGTGGTTATCGTGCTTGGAATCATAGTTCTTTGAGAATTAATATTCAAAATATAGGTTGCGAGAGATTTATCTCTCATGAATGTCTTAATTTCTGCATAAATGACATGCTTTTAACTGGACCGAAGAAGAGATTAAGTCAATGTGCGCGTAAACTAGCTGGCCTAGACACCCATGATCGTTGAACTAAAAAAAAAAAGAGAAGTTAATTAACTTTTTAAAGTTTCACAATCCATATTCACCCCATTGTTTTTATATACTTCGTGTGGAAATGATTGATATAATAGTTTGTATTTGCCTACAAAAATAGTAGATCTAGATTTGGTCTAACCCTTGGAATCAAGACATTGCTGTGGTTTCTTTTATTTCTTGTACCGTCACTTTATGCTCCAATGTGATTATAATACCTGATATATGATTAAATTTGAAATTTTCCTATTCACAATGAAGAAAAAGAGCAGTAAGGAAGAAACTATGGTACATTAGAATTACCATTTTTAGATTTATGGTACATAATAGAATTAATTATTATGAATTATGCTGCTATTTAATTTCTCCAGTTACAAATTGTCATTGTAATGAAAACTTGTATAGTCTGGAATGGAAACCTAATGTGGTTCTCTATCAGAATATATATGCTGACAGCATAGACCATCTCTATAGAACATCGTATGTCTCCATTCGAGATTAGAGTTTTCAAAGTGATGCCAGCCAGTGACATATAAGCATCAATTTTTGGATACGACATTGGACTTTTATTCCGACTAAAAGTAAACTTTATATTATATCAATCGTATCTACAATCACTCTATTATAGGCATTATTTAAATAATANGGTTTTCAAAGTGATGCCAGCCAGTGACATATAAGCATCAATTTTTGGATACGACATTGGACTTCTATTCCGACTAAAAGTAAACTTTATATTATATCAATCGTATCTACAATCACTCTATTATAGGCATTATTTAAATAATATACCAATTTTTATCTGCTATAGACACTAATTATAAACAATAATTTAGTATACTAGACAACTCGAATGTTCCATTGACATGATGCATTGATATTTATTGGTGGTGAATGTTAGGAAGAAACTTCTATTACCTAGAAGCACTGTCATTTTATTATGCCTGTGATCTAATTNTTATAGACACTAATTATAAACAATAATTTAGTATACTAGACAACTCGAATGTTCCATTGACATGATGCATTGATATTTACTGGTGGTGAATGTTTGGAAGAAACTTCTATTACCTAGAAGCACTGTCATTTTATTATGCCTGTGATCTAATTTTCTATTGAATTTATCAATCGAAAATGTGGAGGTAAGAAATAATTTATATTTTATTTACCAATGATATGACAACATGATAGTTTATCTCGTTGGGGTTCATAATGATATTATTAGTGTGTAGAGGTCATGCTATACCAGAAAAGGTTTGGAAAGGGGTATGCTCAATGTGAGCTTTTGGTATGCTTCAAAACTCAAACGCTCCTAGTTTTGAGTATATGTTCGTTTTGTTTCAAAGAAAAATAGGAGCTAGAACTAATATAAAATTCTATTATGCTTAAAATAAAATTTAAGTCAAGATAAGATAGTAAATTATTTTTTTAGCTAAAAATTATTCTTTTGCTTGTGTGGCATTGAATGTCTTTATTCCAATAGTTCTCAGATAATAAGTTTTAATAAGATATTGCATCAACATGGAGTTTGACATATATTTCAGTGTATTTATTATGATGATAGATCTGATTACTGAAGTAAAAAATTACCCTTTGTGGAAATTTTATTAATAACCTAAAATATAAGGGTAGAGCGAGAACATAAATCTTGCCCTTTACATAATAAAATAAAATACTGAGAAGTCTTGCTTTGGAATAAAAATAGCAATGTAAGACTTGCTTTAAGAATATATAGAAATTTCGTAAAAAGTAATGCTATATAGATTTAAAAAATAAATTTGATAATCATAACTATTGAATAAATAATGAGTCTTAATAAGTATTAGGACTCAGTAAAATTAATGATTATAATTATTAAATTTATTTTTTAAGTCCATTTAACATTATTCTTTTCTTCTATATATGTTGCTTTTAACATGGTGGGTCCCATTTTCCAATAGAAAAGCCTCCTCCCCTCAATAATTGTGTAGAAATATTGAGCTTTCTAAGATATTGTGTTTAGTATTCTTTGAAATTGAATACGATAAAATACTTACTTGTATCATGTTGTATACATATAAGCAAATTATTATGGCCTGTCCGGTGGAAGTATACGGAAAGAAAGAGATCCTCACGTACTCTTAACACAAATTGATTGTGATTTGTAATCTTGAAAGATACGACAAATCAATGTAACTAAGAATTAAGAAAGCATGCACGCTCAAGCGAGGCATTACTTTGTTAAGAATTATTATTTTATATTGAAATTATAAATCTTAGCTAAATAAACTTGAGCTATAATTATAGAGCTTTTCGAGAAAATTTATAAGAAAATATATAAAAGATGATACATTTCATCAACGATCTTTCGAGAAAGAGCCTTGTTTTTGAGAAAAGCTCTCTCATAATTGTAGAGAGAGATGGACTTAAGCCTGCAAGGAAGTCACTTAAGAAGGTTATCTATATTCTGCGATTGGGACCTCACGAAGAAAGTTTAATGGGTAGAAACAATTCATACTGCATGACTCATTAGCATTGTTATTGATAAAATAAACTAGAGGATACATTTTTTTGTTCATCCCTATTATAGAGGTGCAAATCTAGTTGGACGGTAAGAAATGATTTTGTCTTGAATAAGATCAAGACAGGAACACTTTTTGCATGGTATTATGTATATGTACTTTTAGAGGACTCACCTAAGTAAAAGTAATTGTGAGGCCACGACAATAAGAATTGGGTCATTCTTTAGTAAATTTTATGATAATCAAGATCAAATGTATGACCATAATCACACTAACAAGTGAATCCTGATTGAGAGTTCATCCTTTACATGGTGCTAATTAAATTGAGTTTTATTAGAATTTCAGTTTTCATAGAATTTAATAGTCTGTTTCAATTCTAAGGCGTTGCTAAATTTAATGGGATAATTAAAGACCATGGAGCAGTTACTGTTTATCACGTATGTAAGTTTTTGGGTGGATGAACTAGTCGTAATGAGAGACCTTAGGCCCCAACCCCCTTGGAACCCACCCACCCTCCCTCCCACCTTCTTCTTCGCCAAATCCCCACAGATCTGAACCGAAAACTGCTCTCTGTCTCCCTCTCTGTTATCTTTACCTTGGCCTATTCCTTTAATCTTCTAAACCCTTTTTGACAGCCTCCTTTCTCTTTTCGCCCACCCACGTCACAGCAACCCAACCTCCCAAATGAAATCACAAACTTCCAAATCCCACTCTGTGGGCTCTGCTGTAGTTAATGTGGGTACCACTAGCACTAAAAGGATTCAAGGATTCAAGGATATGAACCTACTCCATCAGACAACGTTGGTGCTCAACAAACTCCAAAGGAAGGAGCTGTTGTTAGTAAAGCCATTAATTGGGATACAAGCTGCTCAAAAGATAAAGGCAATTGGGCAACACTGCCCAAGAGGCAAGTCCACCTCTGCTGGATACACTTCCAAGGCCACTGCAGAGGATGCTTTGTTGTCAAAGGATAAACAAGTGATCAAAAATCCTACGGCTGCTACTTCCCTCCGATTGGACCGTTGGATAAAGCCCACCAGGAAAAAGGTGCACCCAGCAAACCTTTGGAGCCAAATTTTGAAGCATGGAAAGGCATCATCGTCCTCCACAGATCCACGCAATGACTACCAGCATCAGGTACTTCATCTGAAATGTTTTGAGCCTCTAATAGAGGAAAACAGGGTAGTAGTGAAACCCCCTGAAGAGGTTGGCAAGCAAGGTAGCCTTGAATGGCAAACTTGCCTTGGGGATATTTCATTGAGAAGAGACTTCCTTTCTCTTCTTTTAATTTTATTGCTCACAAACTATGGGATAACCAAGGCCTTTTGGAAGTTCTGGCTAATGAAAATGGCTTTTATTTTTTCTAGTTCATGAATGATGAAACAAGAAACAAAATTCTTGAATCTGGACCATGGTTGTTTTCGGGTAGGCCATCGATTCTTAAAAAATGGTATCCTAACATAAGTCTCACTAAAGAGGAACACACATCAGCCCCTATCTGGGTCAAAATTTAAAACACCCCCCTTCAATTCTGGAGTGAAGAGGTGCTCAGCTACATCACAAGTGTAATTGGAAAGCCTCTGTATGCAGACACACTCACAGCAAGGAAGAAAAGATTGAGCTATGCACGTATATTCGTGTTGAAGTTAATGCAAATGAACAGCTGATAGAAAGTTTTGACCTCAGAATGGACAATAATGGGAATTCAGAGCTAGTGGAACTTACTGTAGAATACCAATGGAGACCAAAACTCTGTGGAACATGCAGTCTTTGGGCATGAGATGGCGGCTTGCCCAAGAACTACACATACAAAGGTCGGGAATCAGCCTTGCAAGCTGGACAAGGGCAAAGCATTAGCCTCAATGGAAGTCACGAGAGTAGTGGGTACGTTAGAAAATGCCACCACCATGCACAAAGGATCCAAACCCGGAGGACTCTATAGTCACTGAGATCATGATAGCAGAAAGGTCAGAACCTGAAACTAGCAGAGTAGCTCTTAATTCACCAAATAAGTNAAGGAAGGAGCTGTTGTTAGTAAAGCCATTAATTGGGATACAAGCTGCTCAAAAGATAAAGGCAATTGGGCAACACTGCCCAAGAGGCAAGTCCACCTCTGCTGGATACACTTCCAAGGCCACTGCAGAGGATGCTTTGTTGTCAAAGGATAAACAAGTGATCAAAAATCCTACGGCTGCTACTTCCCTCCGATTGGACCGTTGGATAAAGCCCACCAGGAAAAAGGTGCACCCAGCAAACCTTTGGAGCCAAATTTTGAAGCATGGAAAGGCATCATCGTCCTCCACAGATCCACGCAATGACTACCAGCATCAGGTACTTCATCTGAAATGTTTTGAGCCTCTAATAGAGGAAAACAGGGTAGTAGTGAAACCCCCTGAAGAGGTTGGCAAGCAAGGTAGCCTTGAATGGCAAACTTGCCTTGGGGATATTTCATTGAGAAGAGACTTCCTTTCTCTTCTTTTAATTTTATTGCTCACAAACTATGGGATAACCAAGGCCTTTTGGAAGTTCTGGCTAATGAAAATGGCTTTTATTTTTTCTAGTTCATGAATGATGAAACAAGAAACAAAATTCTTGAATCTGGACCATGGTTGTTTTCGGGTAGGCCATCGATTCTTAAAAAATGGTATCCTAACATAAGTCTCACTAAAGAGGAACACACATCAGCCCCTATCTGGGTCAAAATTTAAAACACCCCCCTTCAATTCTGGAGTGAAGAGGTGCTCAGCTACATCACAAGTGTAATTGGAAAGCCTCTGTATGCAGACACACTCACAGCAAGGAAGAAAAGATTGAGCTATGCACGTATATTCGTGTTGAAGTTAATGCAAATGAACAGCTGATAGAAAGTTTTGACCTCAGAATGGACAATAATGGGAATTCAGAGCTAGTGGAACTTACTGTAGAATACCAATGGAGACCAAAACTCTGTGGAACATGCAGTCTTTGGGCATGAGATGGCGGCTTGCCCAAGAACTACACATACAAAGGTCGGGAATCAGCCTTGCAAGCTGGACAAGGGCAAAGCATTAGCCTCAATGGAAGTCACGAGAGTAGTGGGTACGTTAGAAAATGCCACCACCATGCACAAAGGATCCAAACCCGGAGGACTCTATAGTCACTGAGATCATGATAGCAGAAAGGTCAGAACCTGAAACTAGCAGAGTAGCTCTTAATTCACCAAATAAGTTTGCCAATCTAGACATAGAGAGAGGTAAACTTGTGATGGAATTAGCCTCAAGACCTTACTCCTCCAGAGCTTCAAATTCGTGCTCCCAAGGAAACCATCTCCTCAAATCTTGCCTCTCATGACAAGCAAGCAACCCATAGTAAGAAGAAGAAAGTGAAGAAGAAAACGTCCAGCCAAGGTAAGTAAAAGGTGCCTGAGCACTCTATGCTCAGGAAAATCTCCCTCCTTAAATGAAGGTTGCCTGCTGGAATATCAGAGGGTTGAACAAGCGCTCTAGGTAGGAAGAAATAAGGAAGCTGATACAAGAGCAAGGATTATGCCTTTTGGGAACTGTTAAAACAAAAGTTAGAAGCATCAATAGAGATTTAATTATGTAAAACACTCACAGAGGCTGGAATTGATTAGCAAACTATGACAGTCATGTGTTTGAAAGGATTTGAGTAGGATGGGATCCCATCTCTGAAGTCACAAAGCTTTCAGAGACAGACCCGGTTATTCACTGCCAAGTGCTTCATCTGGAGAGTAAATACCAGTTCATTGCCTCTTTTGTTTATGCCTCAAATGAGGACAGTGAAAGGTTAGAGCTATGGAGAGTTTTAAGACATCATTCAGTGATTTTTGCTACCAAGCCTTGGGTCCTACTTGGGGATTTCAATGCTATAAGAAGTCTGCAAGAGCATGAGGGATACAACTGTAGGTGGACCCAACCTATGGAAGATTTTGACAACTGTCTTCAAGCAGCTGAACTGATGGATCTCAGGTACACAGGTATCTACTACCCCTGGAGCAATACAAGGGAAGGAGGAAACTGTATAACTAGGCAGCTAGACAAAGTCCTAGTTAATGAGTCCTGGACCTCCGCATTTCAACAAGCTGCTGCTGAATTCCTAACCTCAGGTGTTTCTGACCATTCTCCACCAGTTTTCCAGATTCACCCCCAGGCCAGGAAGATACATAGCCCTTTTAAATTCTTCAATTTCTTGGCAGATAGAGATGATTTCCTTAGCAAAGTCTCTTAGGAATGGTCACAACTAGTCCAAGGTTCTCTCCAATTCTAAGTATGCACCAAGCTCAAAAAAATTTAAGGTCTCTTTCAGGAGACTAAGTAAAGAATTGGGGGAGGTCCAAGTTAAAGCTAAGGAAGCTAGATCTGCCCTGGAACTATTCCAGAGAAAGCTAGATGAGAATCCACATGACATAGCTTTAAGGCAAGAGGAAAAACATCTCCTAGAAGCATACCCTCATGCAGCCAACAACGAAGAGGTGTTCTTTAAGCAGAAGCCTAGAATTTAGTGGCTCAAGGAGGGGGATAGGAATACATTCTTTTTCTTCAAATCAATGAACAAGCAATTAAGGATGCAGCTGTTGATTACTTCCAGNGGGGGTTAGGAATACATCCTTTTTCTTCAAATCAATGAACAAGCAATTAAGGATGCAGCTGTTGATTACTTCCAGAATCTGCTAAGGGGAAATGGGGGCATCTGTCTCACATAATGACAGAAGGAACCTGCTCCACTCTATTGCTGTGAAGAAAGTCTTTGATCTAAAGGCAGCTGAGATGGTCAGAGAGATTACAGATGATGAAATCTAAGGTGTTTTCTTCTCATTTAATGACCATAAAGCTCCTGGCCCAACTGGCTTCAATGCCTATTTCTTCAAGAAAGCGTGGTAAGTTATAGGCACTGATGTTTTTGCTGCTGTCAAGTAATTCTTATCATCAGGCAGGCTGCTTAACGAAATTATCAATACCATCATAGCCTTGGTCCCAAAAAACCAAAACCCATCCTCAATGGGATATTACAGGCCTATCTCTTGTTGTAACACTCTCTATAAAGCCATCTCAAAACTGCCTTCCAATAGAATAAAGCATGTCCTACCTGAAATTATTAATCCAAATCAGGCTGCATTTATAGCTGGGAGGAATATAGGTGAGAATAACTTGCTCACTCAAGAGTTTATGAAGGACTACCATAGGAACCAAGGTTCTCCTAGATGTGTTATTAAGGTGGATTTTAGGAAAGCTTTTGACACACTTGATTGGGGCTTCCTGTTTGACATCCTTGAGGCGTTAATTTTCCACCCGTCATGAGGAGGTGGATCCAAGCTTGCATAACATCAGCAAAATTCTCCATCAATATTAATGGAGAATTATCAGGATATTTCTCAAGTGCCAGAGGTCTAAGGCAAGGGGACCCCCTCTCTCCCCTTACTTATTTGTTATAGCAATGGAAGCACTGTCCCTCATTACCCATAGGAATATCCAGTCTGAACCCCATTTCAAATACCACTGGAAATGTAAGAAGCTTAAGCTAGCCCAGCTGTCTTTTGCAAATGATTTGCTTCTCTTCTATCGTGGAGACCTTACTTCTGTTCAAGTCCTCAAAGCCTCCCTTGACCAATTCCAGTCCATATCCAGATTGCAGGCCAACCCTACTAAGAGCAATATTTTTCTATGTGGAATTCAACAAAATGTAGAGACCNATGGAGACCTTACTTCTGTTCAAGTCCTCAAAGCCTCCCTTGACCAATTCCAGTCCATATCCAGATTGCAAGCCAACCCTACTAAGAGCAATATTTTTCTATGTGGAATTCAACAAAATGTAGAGACCCAGCTAAGGAACCTACTTGGGTTTGAGGATGGTGAGCTTCCTATAAGATACCTAGGACTGCTACTTATCTCCTCTAGACTCAAAGTACAACACTGCTCTAGTCTTGTTGAAAAAGTTGAGGTTAAAGCTAAATCATGGATCAACAGAACTCTCTCATACGCTGGAAGGCTTCAACTTGTGAACTCAGTGCTGAGCAGTATGAATATGTTTTGGGCCTCTCACCTCTGCTTGCATGTTCAGGTCATGGATAGGATTGAGCAAATTATGAGATCTTTCTTATGGAAGGGGTTTGAATTAAAGCACACCGGGGCCAAAGTGGCATGGACTGAGGTATGCAAGCCTAAAAAAGGTGGTGGCCTGGGAATCAGAAGACTCAGAGACTGGAATGATGCATTACTCCTCAGATACTTCTGGCAACTTTTCAATGATAAGGAAACCTTGTGGAACCAATGGATCCACTCTTACCACTTGAGAAGGAAATCCTTTTGGGAAGCAAAGGCCACACAATATTGCTCTTGGAACTGGAGGTGTTTGCTCAAGCTCAGAGGAGTTTTTAAACCTCTAATGGTTCACATCATTGGAAATGGTCAAGGTACTAGCTTATGGCATGACAACTGGTACCCCATGGTCCCCCTCTTGCTTTGCAATGATGCAAAGATACTTCAAGTTACTAGAATCCCTAAGGATGCCAAGGTAAGCAAGATAGTCTCAGGTGACCAATGGAGATGGCCGGATGCTGCCTCAGGTGAAATTCAGACAATCACCAACTCAATGCCAGGCTACTCCCCAGATCAGAACAGAGTGGATTATGTGAAGTGGCTACCTGGCTCTACAGGGAAGCACTCTGCAAAAGCAACTTGGGAGCACATTAGGGAAACAGGACCACCAGTCAGATGGCACAAGCTCATTTGGTTTGGACAAAATATTCCTAGAATGGCTTTTATCCTTTGGCTTGCTGTTAACTCTAAACTTAGCACTAAGGACATAATTATGACATTCACAAACCAGTTTGGAGATGAATGCAACCTATGCATGAAGGATGCGGAGTCCCATAACCATTTATTTTTTTATTGTGAATGCACCTGCAAGATCTGGACAACTACTTTGCTTCTTAGTGGAATTCATTGGCAGCAGAGGCAATGGAGTGACTTCATCCAGTGGGCATCTCAGAGATGGAGAGGGAAATATATGTTAAATGATGCCCTCAAGCTTAGTCTCTTAGTCACAGTGTAGTACCTATGGCAATAGAGAAATGCTAGAATTTTCAGAAGCCAATCTAGGGATCCCACTACTCTAGTTACACTTATCAGCCATTCTATTAAAGAAATGATGATCTCCATGAGGTTCAGGTGGACTCAGCAAAACAACATGATGGCTGACAGATGGGGTCTCTCATAGTCCTGTATCCTATAGTTTTCCCAAACTTTTTGTTCTTTGTTAGGCATTGCATTCTGGTGGGAAGTACTGTCTCAAGGCCTATACTTCCCCTAGAATGCAGAGCCTACTTTTTAGCCTTTTGTATGTGTTTTATACACTTCTCTTATGTACAATTTCAAATATTAATAGAAAAGTTTACTTTACCTTCCAAAAAAAAAAATTTTTTGGGTGGGGGCTTAAGAAGAGATACAAGTTGATACATGACTTTTGCCATCTTACTTCTTTACCTCAAACTTTCACTTGGATTCTTCTCTCCATTGTTTTATATATAGTACTAATCCGCCACCCACTGTCCAACTTGCTTTCATTTATATTTACGGCATCCTTGTTCCCACGAATTGTATTTCCTATTTAGAATCAGTCATAGAAGTATTTTATATACATTGTTTGTTTGGACAACTTCAATTTGAGTCAAGTCCACTCCTACCTTTTAGTGGGTGTAACCATTGAGCAGGTGCTATTGGGAGCATTTGAGTTTGATCTTGGAGTCGCTAATGTCTGTCAGTGCTCTCATGCGGGAGGCTCAATTGTTTTAGGATAGTGTTCACCTGATTCTCGGACTCATAGACCACTCATTTTAATTTATGTTATTTCTTTTATTCTATTCTATTTATTGCTCTTTTATACTTGGTTGCTTATTCTTGTTATTTAGTGATGTGATCTGAAAATTAATTTGTTGTTTTTATACTAATATCCTAACAAAGATTGTTTATGCTTTTGGGGGCAGGCTCAGGTGGTGCGGATGCTGCGGATATCTAGCAAAGATGAAAGTGACGTGAGAGAGTTTCAAAATGTGCATCCAGAAGGAAAGAAAAGAAATTTTGGTCGCCTCTTTCGATCCCCATCATTGTTTGAAGATGCTGTGAAGTCCATTCTCCTTTGTAACTGCTCCTAAGTGTTTAAATAAGTTCTCATATTTACTTATTCCAATGTTTATTTATGCAAACAAACAGTTGGAAAAAAAATATATCATATCTAAGTCGGTAAACTCACAGTACTTTCATTATTAATGTGATTAAAAAGTAACAAATCTTGACTTGCACATGTTTTTCCGTTAAGTTTAAACAAGATTTTGAAATACCTGAGTGAGTGAGAGATAAAATAGGGTGTAAGGCACATTTGTTTCATATACTATTTAATTGTTTCAGATTTTAAGATAGTAATTTTAAAAATGAAAATCTATTCGAGCTATAGTTATCCATATATACATACGAATACATGTAGGTATATGTATAGGACTCGTTCGAATTAATTGTAGACAATATTCTTAGGTCGTGTTTGTTTCACACTTTCGTAGGTGGGTGAGGACTTTNCATAATTTTAAAAATGAAAATCTATTCGAGCTATAGTTATCCATATATACATACGAATTCATGTAGGTATATGTATAGGACTCGTTCGAATTAATTGTAGACAATATTCTTAGGTCNGTTTTATTGTGAATGCACCTGCAAGATCTGGACAACTACTTTGCTTCTTAGTGGAATTCAATGGCAGCAGAGGCAATGGAGTGACTTCATCCAGTGGGCATCTCAGAGATGGAGAGGGAAATATATGTTAAATGATGCCCTCAAGCTTAGTCACTTAGTCACAGTGTAGTACCTNTCGTGTTTGTTTCACACTTTCGTAGGTGGGTGAGGACTTTGATGATGGCTCGTGCTCTTTGTAAGCTTCAGTTGAAGTTAACAACTCGCCTGATATCTGGACTGTCGGTACCTAAAAGGAAAGGATTGAAGAGAAAACGAGCCACTAATGAATCAAATGAGGCGTCAAATTTACTAGTTTCGGATGGTGAGGGAAATTTTCCAAGCCCAAAGGAACTAGCCAGCTTCAACGAGGCTTTCTTGAGAAAGCATTGCAATCTTGGTTATAGGGCGGGCCAAATCCTAGAACNACTGTCGGTACCTAAAAGGAAAGGATTGAAGAGAAAACGAGCCACTAATGAATCAAATGAGGTGTCAAATTTACTAGTTTCGGATGGTGAGGGAAATTTTCCAAGCCCAAAGGAACTAGCCAGCTTCAACGAGGCTTTCTTGAGAAAGCATTGCAATCTTGGTTATAGGGCGGGCCAAATCCTAGAACTTGCCACAAGTGTCGAGAGTGGTAAACTTCAACTGATGAAATTTGAGAAGCTTAGCGAGTTGCCATCGGCTGAGAAATTATATGCCCAACTGATGAAGATAAATGGATTTGGTCCTTTTGTTTGTGCCAATCTTCTTATGTGCATCGGGTTTTATGACAACATTCCTGTTGATACCGAAACTACAAGACACTTACGACAGGTTTGTTTCAACATTAATTAGTTTTTCTTCATTCGCTCAAGTCATCATCTGTTTGCCCTACCATAATTGGTGCGTGCGTGGTTTCTTTTGAAAATTTAATATAGGTTGTGGATTTTGTCAGGTCCATGGAAGAAGAAATTACAACAAGAGTAACGCAAGAGCAATCATTGCGCAAATTTATGGAGAGTATGCACCATTCCAGTGCTTGGCATACTGGTAGTTGACAAATTATGGAATTGAGCTTCTCTTTTCTTAATAAATTAATTGTACGATATTAATAAAGCTGAATTAAATTTTCACCAGGTTAGAGTTGTGCGACTACTACGAGAGTTCATTTGGAAAGCTAAGCAAATTGCCTAGGTCAAGTTATAGTATGATCACCGGAAGCAGAAACCACAAGAGCGGCGGTGGCGGCAGTGGCGGTGGCAATGGCAATGGTAGTCATTTAATCAAACTGACTAATAACTAGCGCTAGGCTGGCTAGTTAACAGAGAATTTATCTGGTTCTCTTGAAACAACAATATTATCAAGTTACTTGGATGGACTCTACATTCCTACATGCCTTGTTACTCATATTGTGCTGTTTTTTTTTTGTCCACCATTTTTGTGTTTTTTAGAATGACGTTTNATTTATCTGGTTCTCTCGAAACAACAATATTATCAAGTTACTTGGATGGACTCTACATTCCTACATGCCTTGTTNGAATTTATCTGGTTCTCTTGAAACAACAATATTATCAAGTTACTTGGATGGACTCTACATTCCTACATGCCTTGTTACTCATATTGTGCTGTTTTTTTTTTGTCCACCATTTTTGTGTTTTTTAGAATGACGTTTTTAATGTGTGGTGGTTTTTTTAAAATGACTGAATTTAGGAAATAAATTTGAAACTGACTAGTTTTGGAAATTAAGATTTTAAAGGAAATGAGAATGATGAAAAACTCTTTCCCAAATGCATGCACTTTTTATGGAAGAATTACACTATTGCCCGNTTGTCCACCATTTTTGTGTTTTTTAGAATGACGTTTTTAATGTGGTGGTTTTTTAAAAATGACTGAATTTAGGAAATAAATTTGAAACTGACTAGTTTTGGAAATTAAGATTTTAAAGGAAATGAGAATGGTGAAAAACTCTTTCCCAAATGCATGCACTTTTTATGGAAGAATTACACTATTGCCCGCTATTTCCAAACTAATATAGTTGTATCCTAAAATAATATACTATCCAATACAAAGTCTTTGTAGTTGACTTTTAAGTTTTTGGGCTTTCTGTTTTTGATAATTTGGTTTTCTTATTAACAGTCAAATTCGAATGCTAACTATTCTTAAGTTAAACAAAGTTGATGGTCGTGATTCTAATTCTCGTTTTTGTAGTTCTAATGTTTTGATTTTCCCTTCTAATAACGTTAGATNTTAACAGTCAAATTTGAATGCTAACTATTCTTAAGTTAAACAAAGTTGATGGTCGTGATTCTAATTCTCGTTTTTGTAGTTCTAATGTTTTGATTTTCCTTTCTAATAACGTTAGATTNATTTGGTTTTCTTATTAACAGTCAAATTCGAATGCTAACTATTCTTAAGTTAAACAAAGTTGATGGTCGTGATTCTAATTCTCGTTTTTGTAGTTCTAATGTTTTGATTTTCCTTTCTAATAACGTTAGATTATGATAAAGCTCAAATCTAATATTTATCATGCAAATAAGTAAAGAGTTACTCAGGTATATATAATCAAAATCTCATGTTGATTATACCTTCCATGCCCGAAGTCTGCTTCTCGTTCTTGTATCTCAAGCTTGATTTCAGGTATTACTGGAATAATCTTCATGTCACTTCTTGGTCTTTAATAGTGCTTTCTACTCTCACTGCGGTCTAATATCATTTTCCTCTCTTCTGACATTGAGCAAGGATAGACTATTGTTATANGAATCGTCTTTGAACTACTGGAATAATCTTCATGTCACTTCTTGGTCTTTAATAGTGCTTTCTACTCTCACTGCGGTCTAATATCATTTTCCTCTCTTCTGACATTGAGCAAGGATAGACTATTGTTATAGGAAATGACAATTAAAGAAACATATCAATAAAGATGCAATACTGAAAGATTTTACTAACTCTCAACTAGAAAGTTTTAGTTAGGGTTGTCAAATGTGTCGGGTTCGGTCATTTCGTGTCAAGTTGATTTTGAGTTTGTGTCAAAAATTTTAAAACTCAAACCTGATATGTTTAATAATCGTGTCGAGATGTGTAAACACCAACCTGACCTGACTATTAAATAGATTACCCGAACCTGACCTTTTTAATAAATATGTCGTTTTTGAGTTAACATATATAACATGATCTGTTTAACTTATTTAATACACATAAGATAAACTTGTTTAATGCACATAACCTGTTTTNCTTTTTAATAAATATGTCGTTTTTGAGTTAACATATATAACATGATTTGTTTAACTTATTTAATACACATAAGATAAACTTGTTTAATGCACATAACCTGTTTTCACACCAATTCATTACTAGTAAATACATCATTCAATCATTTATCCAAAATTTCAAATAATTTTTTTACAAATAACATATCACATCTCATCAATGAAATTAACTAAAATTCATTTAAGTTTCAACACAAAAATTAAACTAAAAATTATACTAGTGTATTGTCATAATAATGTTAAAAATTATACTGTCAATTATCATAGTAGAAGCAAGAACTAATTAGTAATAATATTAAGACCACATCAGTCATACAAAATAGACAAACTATACTGCCATAAATGGGTTAAATAGGTCTACAATGAGTTAAGTCGTGCTCGTGTCTGAATCATATTAACCCGTTTAAAATATGTGGGTCAATTAGGTCAAAATCGGATTGATCTGATTTTGACATGATTTTTTTCGTGTTTAAGCGTGTTGTCCTGTTTTAACCCGTTAACTCATTTAATTTTGTATCCAATTTATTAATTTCGTGTCGTGTTAATGTGTCGTGTCGAAAATTGATAGCCGTAGTTTTACTCATACATTACACTTGCACACTCACAATAAACATTCACACTTACTCGAAACAAACACTTGAAATGAAAATACTAAGCTAGACTCTTATGCACTCACTAAATTCAGAAGACTTGATGCTTATTCCAATGACGATAGTCTCGTTATATAGAAGTCAGACTTGATCTATGTTAAGTGTAGAGGATTAATACAATATTAGAGAGAAACAGAGAGAGGTTAAAACTTAACTTAGCTCTCATATATCATTTGTATTTATAGTTAAGTCACAATAATAAGAATTACACATATATCCTCTTACTATTAACACTTTACACATACTTTCCTAGTATTCTCAACACTCCCCCTCAAGTTAGACTATATATATCATATAATCCAAGCTTGGAACAAATCGCTGTAAGACGTGCACGACTCAATGCTTTGGTAAACATATCTGCAAGTTGATCTTCAGATTTCACAAATGGAGTTTACTTGACAAAATTCCTTGTTGTGTCCTAACCTCTAAACATCACCTTTTAGCATCTGTAGTATATGAATGAAGGGGAATGTCACTCTCCTAGGGATGATGTCAAAAAAAAGGGCAACGAAATGGTGGATGAATGAAATGTTAAATGTGAGTATGTGTGAACAAAAGTGCTCCCCAAGCGCAATGAGACTTTTGTGGATCGTGTTTTACTTAGTGGTATTCCAATGTCGTTTCCATGGGAAAGGAAGTAAACCGAGGGGAAGGTGATTTTGGGAGAAAGAAAGTGTAAAATCTTTGATTGTTGGAAGTTGTTTGGTGAAGTTGTTTTGATGCTAGTAAAATGAGAAACAAATGTTGGCAAATCCAAGATATAACTCCAATAGGAATACCGTCTAAACTCGAAACCCTCCTCCAATAGAGCATAAATGAACGATTGATTCGTGGGAAGCTAGAGATAAGATTGGTGAGTATCTAAGCATAAACCGTGACTAGGCCTACGGAATATCAAAGGCTCACCAAGTTATCCACCCTCAACCCAGTCAAACNGGTGAAGTTGTTTTGATGCTAGTAAAATGAGAAACAAATGTTGGCAAATCCAAGATATAACTCCAATAGGAATACCATCTAAACTCGAAACCCTCCTCCAATAGAGCATAAATGAACGATTGATTCGTGGGAAGCTAGAGATAAGATTGGTGACTATCTAAGCATAAACCGTGACTAGGCCTACGGAATATCAAATAATCATCAAGTTATCCACCCTTAACCTAGTCAAACCGAACTATTGAACTCTAAAAGAGGGGAGAAGAATGAGTTGAAATGGTATACCCAAGTGGAGGTTCCTCTTGGTTTTGCCAACTAATAGATTTAGCTATTCATGCTTAAAATAAAGACAACAATATGATGAGAAGATATTATGAAGAAATAAAGACTAGAGCTAAGCATAAACGAAATGCATAAATATAACTTCCGGATAATCACCTCTTACTAAAGATTGGATGAGAAACTAC
>CAUOFW020000892.1:99826-134971 GCA_963454935.2 Ilex paraguariensis
TTTTTTTTTCACTCGAATAAAAATCAAAGTTATTTACATACACATTTATCTATGAAAATTAAAAAAAGACTAAATGCACACTTGAACTTGGAAAACTATAGCGTTTCAGGATAAGTCCCTACCCACACTGCGGGTTGGCATTTTAGGACAATCCTTACTTGGCCCACATCTTTATTTCAACAAAAAGACNTCATCTTCTTTTCTGTTTTTCTTGCCTTTCTATATCATATCGATTTATAAGAGGATGCAAAAAAAAAAATTGGATAGCAAGGCATGTTAAGTGTATTTTCTTGTGGCTCGGTTATCATATGGGTTTTTTCGAAAAAAGAAATCATTCATTTAAGGCTCAAACATGACTAACTAGGGATATAATTTCGTAGAAGCAATGACTAAGGCTCAAAATCAACTCAAAGATGGCCTAAAATCCTTTCTCAAGTATGTGCCTATGTATGTGTCGCATGCAAAGGTTCNATTTAACATACCCCAGTTTTCGGTCGACAACACACACATGCATCAGATTTGGGATTAATGAGGACTTTGTACAAGTTGTAATGTGGCCAGAGGTCAGTGGCTAACGAAATGACGTCAATAGTATTCAAAAGCTATCCTCTTTTTAATGTAGTGTAGCACACCTCTTTCTTGCTTTTCAGTCTTTTGCCTAGAAATGGTATTTCTTTCTTTTTTTTTTTTTTTCGATTCTTCATTGAACAGTAGCCACCATCTTCTTTTCTGTTTTTCTTGCCTTTCTATGTCATACCGATTTATAAGAGGATGCAAGAAAAAATTGGATAGCAAGGTATGTTAAGTGTATTTTTTTTTTGTGTGTATGGCTCGGTTATCATATGGATTTTTCGAGAAAAAAAGACATCATTCATTGAAGGCTCAAACATGGCTAACTAGGGATATAATTTTGTAGAAGTAATGGCTAAGGTTCAAAATCAACTCAAAGATGGCCTAAAATCCTTTCTCAAGTATGTGCCTGTGTCGCATGCAAAGGTTCCCTGTAGGATATGTCAATAGATTACTTTAGTTGCATTTAATCAAAGCAAGTTTAATGAGATTATTCAACAATTGAAAGTGAAAGAGCTTACTTGAGTAAATGTTGATTGTCTCTCAGAAAGCATCGTAAGGCTCAAAACTTACCATGGTATTCTTCGTTATCTCCACTGGTTATGTCAGGTTTCCAAAGAATGTCAGTTATATTATAATTCTATTTTCGAGTCTGGTCATTCTGTACCTTAAGATTAACAAATACCAATGTACATTTGACATTTAAGCATAGAGAAAATACCATTTTTCAAGGAAATGTGATTTTTTTTTCACTCGAATAAAAATCAAAACTATTTACATACACATTTATCTATGAAAATTTACAAAAAGACTAAATGCACATATTGAACTTGGAAAACTATGGTGTCTCAAGATAGGTCCCTACCCACGCTACAAGTTGGCATTTTAGGACAATCCTTACTCGACCCACATTTTTATTTCAACAAAAAGACTTTGTACATAAACAAATATTTACAAAAAAAAAAAAAAATTTCGGACCATTAACCTTCATCCCCAAAACACATTTTTCCACAACTTTGTCATTATTAGTTAAAATTTAATCCGAGTCGTCGCTTGTGTCTATGTCATTATTAGTGACCCTTCCCACTTCTTGTCGCACATAACATGTAAGTCCCGGACTGGTATAAGATGGCGTCTCAGGAAAATCCTTACTCTGCCCATACACTATCCAGTTTAATCGATCGGTTGCACGACCCGAAATTGGTTCAGAACACTGATTGTATTTTTTCATGTGAAAACACCTGCCACATTGTTTACAAGCACCCAACCGTTTGGCACGACGACGTTTAGCAAAAGTACTTCTGCTACACAATGGTTTTGCTTGTGCTTCTCGGATTTCAATTTTTCTGACTACTCTTGCTTTTCTCATGATCACAACATGCACATCAGATGGAAATGTGCGCAAGACTTCCAAACTAAACCAAAAATTTTTAACATCCATGCTTTCTATGCTTTAAGACTCACTATCTGGTTCTTTAACGTCTGCCAGTCACAAAGATGATTGATGTGATCATGAAATATAAGCAAAAATACTGTAAAAATACGCAATCCAGAACATTTTTTTTTAAATATGAAACTATAACAAACTGGAATCGTAGATCACACCCCCCAACCTAAACCAAACATTGTCCCCAATGTTTCAAATTTATCAGTGTGTGGAGTTTGGAGATCAAGTTGTAGGGTAGACATCTGTTCAACTGTCGAAACCTACAAAGAAAATACACAAATTAATCTTCTCTACGCAGATTCAGGTTTTTGCTAGGATGAAAACCCCTGATTTTAAATGCGGACAAAAGAAGAAGAGCCATGTACAAATAGAGTAAACAAATGCTGATCATGAGACAAACGACTGGGTCTTCAGGGAATATGGTCATGGGATTGTTGGGAGTTGGGTCGTGTTATAGAGAATAGCACAACAGAAATAATAAGAAGAAGAAGACGAAAAAAGAGGGAAAGACGGTAGGTGTAGAGATCTGTTTACCTACCAAAATCAACAAACAAAATACAACAATTAATCAACTTCAGGGAGATTTAGGTTAGGCTGGAAACCCCTCACCCTAAGTGTGAGCAGAAAAAGAGCNGCGGTAGGTGTAGAGATCTGTTTACCTACCAAAATCAACAAACAAAATACAACAATTAATCAACTTGAGGGAGATTTGGGTTAGGCTGGAAACCCCTCACCCTAAGTGTGAGCAGAAAAAGAGCACCTATGAACAAATACAAACATATAAGACAAATTATTAAATAAAGGATTGGGTCGTCGGCGTATATGGTCATGGATTTGCAGGGGTGGGTTGTTTTTACAGAGAATAGAGAGAACGATGAAGAAAAAGAAGAAGAAGAAAAGAGGAAGAAAGAAGAAAAAAGAAGGGAAGAAGAAGGGGAGACCAATCACCGGTGGATGGGAGAAAAAAGAAAAAATTTGAAAGCCTTATAAAGGCATCCCATTTTTAATTTTTTAATTTTAATTTTTATTGTTTTTGAGTGTCGGCAGCCGCATATTTGTGCGGAATATTCCCACTTGATTTTGTTTTGTTTTTTTTTTTTAAGTGTCGGCAAGCGCGAGTGTCGGCAAACGCGAATATCCATGCGGAATATTCTCACAAACATTGGTGTAAGATGCAAATAATGCAACCTCACCCCCCAACTTGATTCATGCATTGTCCTCAATGAAACAAAAAATGTATGATATTCAATGACAGACAGTAAAAATATTAGTAGGGTTAGAGAACACATCGCACTTGAGCTTTGACAAAAACACCAATATTTGCGACTAAGAAGAACAAAACTATATGATAAAAGAACATAATTAACATGGAATAAAAATAAAGTAAGTAAATAAAAGCCTGTACATTGAGAAGCAGAAACAAAAAAATTAATTATTCCTCCACAACTTCCGGATATACCGGATCCATTAAATTCTCCTCCACCACTTATTCTTCAAAACCNTTAATTATTCCTCCACAACTTCCGGATATACCGGATCCATTAAATTCTCCTCCACCACTTATTCTTCAAAACCCCCAAAAAATGGCTTAAGTCTTTGGCCATTGACCTTGAATGTATGGCCATTTTCAGGGTTTTGGACATCCACAGCTCCATTGGGGTAGGCCACCTCGAAAAGATAGGGGCCATCCCAACAGGGATCGGAGTTTGCCTTGGAAAATAGAGAGGCGAGAATTGTATAAGAGTACTTTTTGCCCGGGCTCAAATAATTTCCTCACGATGGAGTTATCATGAAAGATTTTGGCCCTTTCTTTTGAGATTTTGGAGCTTTCATACGCATCTCGTCGAATCTCTTCCAACTCATTCAGCTCTAACTTTCTACGATCACCAGCCATTTTCAAATTAAAATTTAAAGTCTTAATGGCCTAATAGGCCTTGTGTTTCATTTTGACTGGCAAGTGGCAAGCCTTTCCATAGACAAGCTGGTAGGGAGGCATGCCCAAAATAGTTTTAAAGGTAGTGCGGTATACCCAGAGGGCATCGGTTAATCTATCAAACCAATCCTTCCTGTTTGGGTTAACCGTTTTTTCTAGAATGTTCTTGATCTCCCTATTGGCTAGCTCGGCTTGGCCATTTGTTTGTGGGTGATAGGTAGTGGAAACTTTGTGAGTGACGACATATTTGAACATTAGAGATGCAAATGACCTATTACAAAAATGTGATCCACCATCACTTATTATTGACCGAGGCATCCCAAACCTCGAAAAGATGTTCTCATCGAGAAACTTAACTACGACCTGATGGTCATTAGTCTTGGTCGGGATAGCCTCCACCCATTTGGACACATAGTCCACTGCCAGGAGGATGTACAAATAATCAAATGACATAGGGAAAGGACCCATGAAGTTGATGCCCCAACAGTTGAATATTTCTATGACAAGTATTGGTGAAAGGGGCATCATGTTTCTTTGGGTCACACTACCCAACCGTTGGCATTTGTCGCATCCCTTACAAAACGAAACACAATCTTTGATAAGAGAGGGCTAGTAAAAACCTGATTGAAGAATTTTGGCCGAAGTCTTTTTCGCTGAGAAATGTCCATCGTAAACTTGTGAATGAGAAAATGCAAGGACGTCCCACTTTTCATTTTCAGGTACGCATCTCCTCATGATTTAGTCGGGGCAGTACTTGAACAAATACGGGTTATCGAAGTAGAAGTAGATCACATCCGTCATAAATCGTCTTCGATCTTCTGGGCTCCATTGCGGTGGTGTCTGTCCTGTTGCAAGATAGTTACATATATCAGCATACCAAGGACATACAGAGTGAATTGACAGCAAATGCTCATCAGGAAAAAAGTCAGGGATAGGAATGTGCTCATCGGCCTCTTGCACCACAAGCCGGGATAAATGATCCGCCACCACGTTCTCAACTCCTTTCTTGTCCTTGATCGTCAAGTCGAATTCTTGTAGGAGGAGTATCCACCTAATGAGTCTCGGTTTTGCATCTTGCTTAGACAACAAATACTTTAAAGCAGAGTGATCAGTAAAGACAACAATAGGTGAACCAATGATGTAAGCACGAAATTTATCTAAGGCAAACACTACTGCTAGCAATTCTTTTTCGGTGGTAGTGTAATTCATCTGAGCCTCATTAAGTGTTTTGCTAGCATAGTGTATCACATATGGTCTATTTTCCTCCCTTTGACCGAGCACTGCGCCGACCGCGTAATCACTTGCGTCGCACATGAGCTCAAAAGGTAGATCCCAATTGGGTGGTCGCATGATCGGAGGTGTGACTAGCATGCTTTTAAGTTTTTTAAAGGATGCCTCACAATCATCCGACCACTCAAATGGGACCTCCTTAGACAGCAGGTTGGTCAAGGGTCGGGCCAATGCACTGAAATTCTTTATGAATCGACGATAAAAACCTGCATGGCCCAAAAATGACCGGATGCCTTTGATGGCTCTTGGCGTAGGGAGGTTGGAGATGGCCTCCACCTTGGATTTATCGACTTCAATACCCCTTGCCGAAACTATATGGCCAAGCACAATTCCTTCTATCACCATAAAGTGACACTTTTCCCAATTCAAGACTAGATTCTTCTCCTCACATCTTGTTAGAACTTTCTCCAAGTTTGCCAAACATCCCTCGAATGAATCCCCAAACACCGAAAAGTCATCCATAAAGACCTCCACTATCTTTTCCACCATGTCACTGAAAATTCCCATCATACAGCGTTGGAAAGTCCCTGGAGCATTGCACAGTCCAAATGGCATGCGGCGGTAGGCAAAGGTACCATAGGGGCATGTGAAAGTGGTCTTCTCTTGATCCTCCAAAGCAATCTCAATCTGATTGTAGCCGGAGTATCCATCTAAAAAATAGTAGAATAGATGCCCCGCTACTCGTTCTAGAACTTGATCGAGGAATGGCAATGGGAAGTGGTCTTTCCTTGTGCAAGCGTTCAACTTTCGGTAATCAATGCACACCCTCCATCCGGTGATTACTCTTGTAGGAATAAGCTCATTCTCATCATTCTCAACCACCGTAACTCCGGATTTCTTAGGTACTACTTGCGTGGGGCTAACCCACTTACTATCGGCAATTGGAAAAATGATCCCCACATCAAGTAGTTTCAGAACCTCATCCCTTACCACCTCCTTCATGATGGGATTCAACCGCCTTTGTGGTTGTCGGGAAGGTTTGGAATCCTCCTCAAGATATATGCGGTGGGTGCAAATGAGAGGGCTTATCTCCTTGATATCCGCAATGGTCCACCCAATTGCTCCTTTATATTTTCTTAATACCTCCAAGAGTTCTTTTTCTTGTTCCATGTTCAATGTAGAGCTAATGACCACCAAAAATGTTTCACCTTCCCCAATATAGGCGTACTTCAAATGGGAGGGCAAGGGCTTCAACTCCAAGTTGGGCTTTTGTTCATCTGATGGAAAAATTTTCTTTTCTCGATGGGGTAACTCTTCGAATGTAGGGATCCACCTCTCCATCCCTTTCAAATATTCTACCTCCTCTTGCTCATTATAATTCTTAAGATCCAAAATTCCTTCTTCCTTGAATTTTAATATCCCCTCCAGCTCCAAGTGCTCCTTAACCAAAGTGTTGATTCTATTGACCTGACTTACTTCCTCATCATCATCCGGTTGCTTTGCCAAGTTGAATACATTGTGCTCCATTGTCATATTCCCAAATGCCAACTTCATTAGACTGTTCCTGTAATTTATCACGGCATTAGATGTAGCAAGGAAGGGTCTTCCAAGTATTACAAAAATTTGGGAGCTAAGGTTTGCAGCAGGGTGTGTATCAAGCACAATGAAATTGACAGGGAAGTAAAATTTATCAATTTGAACTAAGACATCCTCAACTACTCCCTTTGGTGTACGGATACTACGATATGCCAATTGAAGCGTGATTGAGGTGGGCTTAAACTCCTCAAGCTGCAGCTATTGGTACACCGAGTAGGGGAGAAGATTCACAGTTACCCCCAAATCGAGGAGTGCTTGCTCCACTCGACAATTTTCAATGGTGATGGCTATGATTGGACAACCAAGGTCTTTGAATTTGGGAGGAGTGTTGGTCCTCAATATTGACCTCACTTGCTTGGTGAGGAATGTTTTCTTGTGGACATTCAGTTTCCTCTTCACCGTGCATAAGTCCTTCAAAATCTTAGCACATGATGGAATTTGCTTGATGGCGTCGAGGGGTGGATGTTAATCTTCACCTGCTTAAACATTTCCAAAATATCATCATAATTAGCCACCTTGACAGGTGGCTTCAAACGACTTGGGAAAGAGGCAGGCATGAGAGGAATAAACACAAAATCATCAATTAATTTTTCTTTCTCAACAACCCTTTTTTTTTTCTCTTCACTCACCTCACTCTTGTCGGCGTCACCTAAGATATCTTTTTCTTTTGGCAATATGGTCTTGGGTGAGACCGTTGGCAAAATAATTTTGTCAATTTCTTTGCCATTGCAGAGGGTGGTGACAGCTTTGAGTTGCTCGCAACTCTCTCTTGAAGGTTTCGATTACTCAACAAGGTGTTGACCCCTAGGATTCTCTTGTGGTTGAGCGGGGAACTTCCCCTTTTCTTGTTGAGATGCCTCTATGGAGTTTGTCAACTTTGTGAGTTGGGGTCTTACATTATTGATGGCTATGGCATTTTGGTTATTGATGGCGGTTTGGCTTTGAATAAAAGAATGGACCATATCCTCCAAATTCCTTTTGTGAGGAGGTTGGTATGTGGATGGATTGGACGGTCCTTGAGAAAAATTGTGGACGTGGATTTGGTGAAAAATTCTGTGGTGGTGGGTTTGACGAATACCCTTGTGAATTGGTCCGGGGGTAGTGAGAGCTAGATGCTTGCCCTTGGCCATGGTATTGGTTTTTCTTGGGAGGCATGAGAGATGCATATGCACTTGAACCATGAGGAATGAGGTTTTCATTTCTCCAACTAAAATTTGGGTGATTACTCCAACCCGAATTGAAAGTATTCGAATTGGGAGAAAATGATTGCTTCGTTTGGTTGAAGGCATGAACTTGTTCACGGTATGCTTCTTTAAAGGTTGGAATGTTTGGGCAATCCGATAGGGAATGCTCCATACATTCGCAAATTGAACAACCCTCCTCGGTTTGTGACACATTAGACACCTCATGTCTCTTATTGACTTAAAGACTCTCAACTTTCCTTAACAATTTAGCAATTTTTGAAAACAAGTCTTCCCGGTCTCTCAAATCATAAATCCCTCCTCCTTGAGTTTGGCCACTCTTTTGAGGAGAAGACCTTGGTAAATTGGTGGGATCTGTAATATCACATGATTGTGCATTTTGTGCCAATGTATCAAAGTAATCTAAGGCCTCATTAGGGTCTTTGTTCAAAAACTCTCCATTACACATCATGTCAATGAACTGTCGATGCCCAAGTGTGATTCCTTCATAAAAGAAACTCACCAATTGCCTTGGTTCAAAGCCATGATATGGAAGGGATTGTAGCAATTCCTTGTACCTCTCCCAACATTGATAGAATTGCTCATTGGGCTTTTCTAAAAATTTTTGAATTTAATTTTTTAGGGTGGTGGTTTTATGCACCGAAAATAATTTGTTCAAAAACTCATATATCATTTGGCTCCACGATGTGATGGTTCAAGGCCTTAAGGAAATAAGCCACATTTTTGCCTTGTCTTTCAGGGAAAAGAAAAATAATTTCATTCTAGCTATCTCTTCCATCCCATGATTGGGAAGGAAGGTTGCAACTATTTCCTCGAAATCCCTTATGTGTGAATAGGGGCTCTGAGTTTCAAGTCCGTTGAACGTGGGAATTAGTTGCAACATCCCTGGCTTAACTATGAAAAGATGAGCTTGGACTGGAAGGAGGATGCATGATGGTGTGGTGCTTCAAGTTGGTTGTAGGAAATCCCTCATTGACCTTACCGGGGGATCCATTTGAAAATTATTCTCCTCATTCACGGGAGGGGGAAAATCATTCTCGGATTGAGTATTTGGGGTTCTTGTGGTCCCCCACCCTTTTGGACATTTGAATTTGCACCTATATTATCAAAATTGTCACCCACATCCTCGGGTTGTTCTTGGTCAATATTCATGGTAGGGGCCAAGTTTTGTCTAACAAGTCGGTTTTGGTCGTTTCGCCTCCACATAAAAAAAAATATATACAAACAAAATTATATACAAGCAAGATTATGTACACAGAACAACGTACCTCCACCCATGATGAAGATCATGGGACTTATATCCGTCGTCCAAAAATCACCTTCTTGGTTTGACACTTACCTTCCCCGGCAACTGCGCCAAAAATGCTTGACAAAATTCGTTGTTATTTTCTAACCTCTAAACATCACCTTTTAGCATGTATAGTATATGAATGAAGGGGAGTGTCACTCTCCTAGAGATGATGTCAAAAGAAAGGGCAACGGAATGGTGGATGAATGAGATGTCAAATGTGAGTATGTGTGAACAAAAGTGCTCCCCAAGCGCAAGGAGACTTTTGCGGATCGTGTTTTACTTGGTGGTATTCCAAGGTCGTTTCCACGGGAAGGAAGTAAACCGAGGGGAAGGTGATTTTGGGAGAAAGAAAGTGCAACATTTTTGATTGTTGGAAGTTGTTTTGATGGTAGTAAAATGAGAAATAAATGTTGCCAAATCTAAGAGGTCACTCCAATAGGAATACCGTCTCAACTCGAAACCCTCCTCCAATAGAGCATGAATGAATGATTGATTCATGGGAAGCTAGGGATAAGATTAGTGAGTATCTAACCATAAACCGTGATTAGGCCTACGAAATATCAAAGACTCACCAAGTTATCCACCCTCAACCCAGTCAAACCGAACCATTGAACTCTAAAAGAGGGGAGGAGAATGAGTTGAAATGGTATACCCAAGTGGAGGTTCCTCTTGGTTTTGCCAACGAAGAGATTTAGCTATTCATGTTTAAAATAAGGACAACAATATCATGAGAAGATATTATGAAGAAATAAAGACTAGAGCTAAGCATAAACGAAATGCATAAATATAACTTTTGGATAATCACCTCTTACTAAAGATTGGATGAGAAACTACTCACTCTTCATGACTTTTTTAAAGCTAGAAAAGTGAGTGATGCTCATCCCTCCAAGTAAAGGAGTTACAAGGTAAAACACTTTACACAAGGAGCCGATCTTTGACAAAGAATGAGTGAATCACGTTCCACCCTTCACGGCTTTGGTAAAGCTCTAGAAAAGTGGAAGAGTTTCACTCCTCTAAGGGAAGAAGGAAGCTCAAGCAATGGAAGTAAAAGAAAGCAATAACACAATAAAAGAAAACATTACTTCAAGTAAAAGAAAGCAATAAATTAAAAGGAAGCAATAATACAATAAAAGAAAGCAATACTTAAAGAAAACAATAAGCAATAAGGAAAGCAATAATACTTTTGGAGGGTTTTTCACTATCAAAAGATGAATCCTTTACAAGTCCTAAGGGGTGGCATTTATAAGCAATAAGGGAGGGTGAAAGTCTTGTTAGGTGGCTTTGACTCTTGTTAGGTGGCCTTGAAAAGTCTTGTTTGGTGGCATGAAAGTCTTGTTAAGTGACCTTGAATTCTTTGATCTCCCTTTGTTTTGAGCTTTGATAATTGGCACCCTAGTAGTTTGTAGTTTTAATGCAATTGGCTCCCTAGTAGTTTGTAGCTTTGACGCACAAAACCTTGAAAAGAACAACAATTAATGCATTATCCTTTATTCATACACTAACTCTAATTTGATTTATTTTGACTAGTTTAACTTTATTCAACTGACACAATTTACCTATTAAATTATGCCTTAATTAGGGTTAATCAGAGTTGTAATCTCCCCAACTACTATCTTGTCCTGAATAAAGTGACAATCAACTTCAATATATTTGGTTCTCTCGTGAAACATTGGATTGACAGCGATATGAATAGCTGTCTAATTGTCACAGAACAACTGTAAAGGAAGTTGAACTGGAAACCTAATTTCCTGGAGGAAGTGTAGTAGCCAAGTCAATTCACTCGTCGTATGCGCAATTGACCTACATTCAGCCTTAGTACTGGATCTTGTTATCATAGATTATTTCTTACTTTTCCATGAGACAACGTTACCTCTTAAGAAAGTACAATAACCAGTGGTTGATCTCTGATTAGACAAGGAGCTAGCCCAATCAGCATCTGAAAAACCTTCTACTCTAAGATGTTCATTAGCTCAATATAACCCTTCAAGTCTAGGAGCTCGTTTGAGATATCACAGAATATGAGTAATTGTCTCCCAATGTGGTACTCTAGGACATCCCATGAATATTGACTGCATAGGAAATATATAGTCGAGTAATAGTGAGATAATTAAGCTTCCCAACCAATCTGCGATATCGACCCAGATTCTCAAATAATGCACCATCATCCATCAGTAGTTTCTGATTCGGATCCATAGGAACATCAATTGGTTTACCACCCAGAAAACCTGCTTCCTCTAGCATATCAAGCATATATTTCCTCTGTGATAAACAAATACTCTATTTAGATCGAGCCACTTCAATTCTCAAAAAATACCTGAGTTTTCCTAAATCTTTAGTATGAAATTGATCTTGTAAGAAGATTTTTAACTTGAAAATCCCCTCTGAATAATTTTCAGTGATCACAATATCATCTACATAGACCACTAATAGAACATATCCAGCATCCGTCTATCTATGAACACACAGAATGGTCTGTTTGACATCAAAGAAGACCAAACTCTAAAACTGCATTGAAAAATTTACCAAACCATGCCCTCGGTGATTGCTTCAAACCATATAAAGATTTATTTAACCGACATACTCCCCCTGAGCAGTAAACCTAGGTGGTTGCTCTATGTAAACCTATTCAACCAAGTCACCATGTAGGAAGGCATTCTTGACGTCTAATTGAAACAAGGGCCAATCAAGATTAGCGGCCAAAGAAATCAAGATACAAATAGAGAAGATTTTGGCAACAGGAGAGAAAGTCTCCTCATAATCAAAACCATAGGTCTAAGTAAAGCCATTTGCAACAAGCCGGGCTTTGAGACGCTCCACGGAACCATCCGGATGAAATTTAACAATATACACCCAACGACAACCAATAGTTCGTATACCAGGAGGTAAAGGAATAAGATTCCAAGTCCCATTATGATGTAAGACATCCATCTCCTCCTNATTGGGCTTTTCTAAAAATTTTTGAATTTAATTTTTTAGGGTGGTGGTTTTATGCACCGAAAATAATTTGTTCAAAAACTCATATATCATTTGGCTCCACGATGTGATGGTTCAAGGCCTTAAGGAAATAAGCCACATTTTTGCCTTGTCTTTCAGGGAAAAGAAAAATAATTTCATTCTAGCTATCTCTTCCATCCCATGATTGGGAAGGAAGGTTGCAACTATTTCCTCGAAATCCCTTATGTGTGAATAGGGGCTCTGAGTTTCAAGTCCGTTGAACGTGGGAATTAGTTGCAACATCCCTGGCTTAACTGTGAAAAGATGAGCTTGGACTGGAAGGAGGATGCATGATGGTGTGGTGCTTCAAGTTGGTTGTAGGAAATCCCTCATTGACCTTACCGGGGGATCCATTTGAAAATTATTCTCCTCATTCACGGGAGGGGGAAATATCATTCTCGGATTGGGTATTTGGGGTTCTTGTGGTCCCCCACCTTTTTGGACATTTGAATTTGCACCTATATTGTCAAAATTGTCACCCACATCCTCGGGTTGTTCTTGGTCAATATTCATGGTAAGGGCCAAGTTTTGTCTAACAAGTCGGTTTTGGTCGTTTCGCCTCCACATAAAAAAAAATATATACAAACAAAATTATACACAAGCAAGATTATGTACACAGAACAACGTACCTCCACCCATGATGAAGATCATGGGACTTATATCCGTCGTCCGAAAATCACCTTCTTGGTTTGACACTTACCTTCCCCGGCAACGGTGCCAAAAATGCGTGACAAATTTCTTGTTGTTTCCTAACCTCTAAAANAGATCAGATAAGGCATCCTGTAAATGCTTAGAAAAAGATATAGGAGATAACTGAGAGGTAAAACAGGAGAAGATAGGGGACAAGACATCATATGAAATAAAATGAGCAATGAGGTTGTTAGTAACACATGAACGAGTACCTTNGAAAATCACCTTCTTGGTTTGACACTTACCTTCCCCGGCAACTGCGCCAAAAATGCTTGACAAAATTCCTTGTTATTTTCTAACCTCTAAACATCACCTTTTAGCATGTATAGTATATGAATGAAGGGGAGTGTCACTCTCCTAGGGATGATGTCAAAAGAAAGGGCAACGGAATGGTGGATGAATGAGATTTCAAATGTGAGTATGTGTGAACAAAAGTGCTCCCCAAGCGCAAGNCAAAATTTTTGATTGTTGGAAGTTGTTTTGATGGTAGTAAAATGAGAAATAAATGTTGCCANCTTGATATACTAGGATCAGAAGGCGGCAAGGAAAACAGTAAGGGCACCTCTGTTGATGGGTGAGGACGATGAGTGTATACACAAATAGGTAAAGTAGATGGTAACATAGTGGACAACGGAATATATGAAGATGATGGTACTAGAGATGACCCGAAGTCTAGATCAAAAGGCTGAGAAGGTGCTGAAAAATGTGGAACAGATTCTTCAAATGTGACACCAGCACTAGTAAAGTATCATCGTNCCATCAACCGTGATTAGGCCTACGAAATATCAAAGACTCACCAAGTTATCCACCCTCAACCCAGTCAAACNAAGGACTATAGCAATGATACCCCTTCTGTGTGTGGGAGTAACCAAGAAATATACATTTGGCAGCTCGAGGGTCAAGTTTATCGATCAGGACCCAAATTGTGAACATAACAAACACATCCAAAAACCTTAAGAGTTATGAAAAATAAGGCCTTACCAAGAAAAATGATAGAATATGGACTTTGTCCATTTAATACAGAGGATGACATACGATTAATAATGTGACAGGTAGTAAGAATAACATAACTCCAAAAATATCAGAAAATATTCATCTGAAATAACAGGGCATGGGTGACTTCCAACAAATGACGATTCTTGCATTTTGCAACACCATTTTTGTGGCGAGGTGTAAACACAAGAAGTCTGATGAATAATGCCAGTTTTACTAAGATATGCTGAAATGGGATCAGATTCATATTTTCGAGCATTATAAAAACGTAAGATACATATACGACAACCATATTGAGTTTTTATTTCCTTACGAAATGTCTCAAATATAGAGAATAATTTAGACCGAGTTTTCATCCGAAACAACCAAGTCACATGAGAATAGTCATCCATAAATGACATAAAATAAGGATATTTATTAGATGAAATATTCTTTATTGGACCCCATACATCAAAATGTACCAACTCAAATGGACTAGACACACGATTATTGACTCTAGACTGAAATGACATACAGTGATGCTTACTAAATTGACAAGCTTCACAAGATAAAGACAACACATAACTAAGATGTGAACTTGGTACTTCAGATTCTGAAAAGAGGGATGTCCAAGACGATAATGCCATTGAAAAAGAGACAACGAGGTCTGTAGAGCCTGAGTAGATGAATCAAAATCAAAGTAATATAGGCCACTAGCTTCATACCCCGTACCAATCTTCCTCTTCGTCTTGAGATCCTGAAAGATACAATAAGATGGATAAAAGGTTACAGAATAATTGAGAGAAGAAGTAATCTTGCTAATGGAAAGTAAATTAAAAGGAAACTGAGGAACAAATAACAAGAAAGATACGGNTCGCCTCCACATAAAAAAAAAATATATACAAACAAAATTATATACAAGCAAGATTATGTACACAGAACAACGTACCTCCACCCATGATGAAGATCATGGGNGGTTACAGAATAATTGAGAGAAGAAGTAATCTTGCTAATGGAAAGTAAATTAAAAGGAAACTGAGGAACAAATAACAAGAAAGATACGGACATATCAGGACTCAAGAGAGTATTCCCTAAACCTAAAACTATAGAACAAGTACCATTAGTAAGAATAACACTACGTGTAGAAGTAGAAGACTGATAAGTAGAAAAAATATTAGACGCACCAGTCATGTNACAGAACAACGTACCTCCACCCATGATGAAGATCATGGGACTTATATCCGTCGTCCAAAAATCACCTTCTTGGTTTGACACTTACCTTCCCCGGCAACTGCGCCAAAAATGCTTGACAAAATTCGTTGTTATTTTCTAACCTCTAAACATCACCTTTTAGCATGTATAGTATATGAATGAAGNGGTCAGAAGCGCCAGAGTCTATGATCCAGGGATTGTGAGTGGAGGACAATAAACAAGTGGAAGCAGTACCTGACTGGGAAAAAGTAGTAGTGGNTGTCAGAAGCGCCAGGGTCTATGATCCAGGGATTGCGAGTGGAGGACAATAAACAAGTGGAAGCAGTACCTGACTGGGAAAAAGTAGTAGTGGAGGAAGATAGAATAGCCTGCTGCTGGGATAGGAATAGAGCATACTCCTCTTGTGTAATAGTAACCGACCCAGTGTTGAGTGGAGTTGACCGAGGTATGGAAGCAACGACAGAGATGCCATCGTGATAGGAAGCCTGATTCACAACACCAGAAGGTTTTTCATGTAAATCTCAACAGAAATCAATAGTGTGTTCTCCACAACCACAATGAGTACAGGAACGAGGTCCACTAAGGCCCCCACGACCACCTGTACGACCTTCTCGACCACCANAGCTACTATCTTGTCCTGAATAAAGTGACAATCAACTTCAATATATTTGGTTCTCTCGTGAAACATTGGATTGGCAGCGATATGAATAGCTGTCTAATTGTCACAGAACAACTGTAAAGGAAGTTGAACTGTAAACCTAATTTCCTGGAGGAAGTGTAGTAGCCAAGTCAACTCACTCGTCGTATGCGCAATTGACCTACATTCAGCCTTAGTACTGGATCTTGTTATTATAGATTATTTCTTACTTTTCCATGAGACAACGTTACCTCTTAAGAAAATACAATAACCAGTGGTTGATCTCTGATTAGACAAGGAGCCAGCCCAATCAGCATCTGAAAAACCTTCTACTCTAAGATGTTCATTAGCTCAATATAANACGGCCACCTCGATGACGATCACAACGGCTGAGCGATCAGTGGAGACACCATGGTCGATGGCTGAAGTAGACAGAGTAGCACGCTTTACACAAGAGAAAACCTCAAGTAGTGAGAGAAAACAAGAACCATCCAAAATCTGAGACCGAATAGCCTCATATTCAGGTTTCAGTCCTACCAAAAACCTAACAACATTCATGTTCTCATGTTGTTTCTGCCAAACTGCTGTATCAGTAGTAAACGGATGGTAGGTCTTCATCTCTTCACAGACTCCCCGAACGTGAGAATAATAATTCTCAATGCTCAGAGTACTCTGTTCTAGCTGAAAGTACTCTTTACACACCTCATATGCNCCTACCAAAAACCTAACAACATTCATGTTCTCATGTTGTTTCTGCCAAACTGCTGTATCAATAGTAAACGGATGGTAGGTCTTCATCTCTTCACAGACTCCCCGAACGTGAGAATAATAATTCTCAATGCTCAGAGTACTCTGTTCTAGCTGAAAGTACTCTTTACACACCTCATATGCTTGGGTAAAATTACATGTACCAAAATACATAGTGGTCAAGTGATCCCATATCTCCTTGGCAGTGTCAAGATAGAGCATATTTTCTTTCAGGTTTGTATCTTCAAAAATATATTTTTTAGGATTTTTAAATCATTTCTTATATGTTTTAGATTTTCTAAATTTATGAAAGCTATATTTATTCTTTTTCTTACAATATGATCTTTCTTTATACATACTTCCTTAAGGGTTTCTCTAGCTAAATTAATTTTATCTCCCAGAGTTCCGTCAATTAACTTTTTATTCTTGAGTTTTTTTTTTTAATTTCTATATTCCATGGTGGAGGTAACTTTGAAAGGTACATATCTCTATATATTGGCATTGTAGGTTCTATATCTCCAATCTTATAGAAGTACTTAGAGAATTCACTTGTATATTCTTCAAATTTGATTATGTTTCAAATTGTTAGATTTGTGAGATTTTCTTTTGCTTGGCCTACTAACTTTGCTCGGTNCCTTTGTTTTGAGCTTTGATAATTGGCACCCCAGTAGTTTGTAGCTTTAATGCAATTGGCTCCCCAGTAGTTTGTAGCTTTGATGCACAAAACCCTAAAAAGAACAACAATTAATGCATTATCCTTTATTCACACACTAACTCTAATTTGATTTATTTTGACTAGTTTAACTTTATTCAACTGACACAATTTACCTATTAAATTATGCCTTAATTAGGGTTAATCAGAGTTGTAATCTCCCCAACTACTATCTTGTCCTGAATAAAGTGACAATCAACTTCAATATATTTGGTTCTCTCGTGAAACATTGGATTGACAGCGATATGAATAGCTGTCTAATTGTCACAGAACAACTGTAAAGGAAGTTGAACTGGAAACCTAATTTCCTGGAGGAAGTGTAGTAGCCAAGTCAACTCACTCGTCGTATGCGCAATTGACCTACATTCAGCCTTAGTACTGGATCTTGTTATCATAGATTATTTCTTACTTTTCCATGAGACAACGTTACCTCTTAAGAAAGTACAATAACCAGTGGTTGATCTCTGATTAGACAAGGAGCTAGCCCAATCAGCATCTGAAAAACCTTCTACTCTAAGATGTTCATTAGCTCAATATAACCCTTCAAGTCTAGGAGCTCGTTTGAGATATCACAGAATATGAGTAATTGTCTCCCAATGTGGTACTCTAGGACATCCCATGAATATTGACTGCATAGGAAATATATAGTCGAGTAATAGTGAGATAATTAAGCTTCCCAACCAATCTGCGATATCGACCCAGATTCTCAAATAATGCACCATCATCCATCAGTAGTTTCTGATTCGGATCCATAGGAACATCAATTGGTTTACCACCCAGAAAACCTGCTTCCTCTAGCATATCAAGCATATATTTCCTCTNTATACGATTAATAATGTGACAGGTAGTAAGAATAACATAACTCCAAAAATATCAGAAAATATTCATCTGAAATAACAGGGCATGAGTGACTTCCAACAAATGACGATTCTTGCATTTTGCAACACCATTTTGTGGCGAGGTGTAAACACAAGAAGTCTGATGAATAATGCCAGTTTTACTAAGATATGCTGAAAAGGGATCAGATTCATATTTTCGAGCATTATAAAAACTTAAGATACATATACGACAACCATATTGAGTTTTTATTTCCTTACGAAATGTCTCAAATATAGAGAATAATTTAGACCGAGTTTTCATCCGAAACAACCAAGTCACATGAGAATAGTCATCCATAAATGACATAAAATAAGGATATTTATTAGATGAAATATTCTTTATTGGACCCCATACATCAAAATGTACCAACTCAAATGGACTACACACACGATTATTGACTCTAGACTGAAATGACATACAGTGATGCTTACTAAATTGACAAGCTTCACAAGATAAAGACAACACATAACTAAGATGTGAACTTGGTACTTCAGATTCTGAAAAGAGGGATGTCCAAGACGATAATGCCATTGAAAAAGAGACAACGAGGTCTGTAGAGCCTGAGTAGATGAATCAAAATCAAAGTAATATAGGCCACTAGCTTCATACCCCGTACCAATCTTCCTCTTCGTCTTGAGATCCTGAAAGATACAATAAGATGGATAAAAGGTTACAGAATAATTGAGAGAAGAAGTAATCTTGCTAATGGAAAGTAAATTAAAAGGAAACTGAGGAACAAATAACAAGAAAGATACGGACATATTAGGACTCAAGAGAGTATTCCCTAAACCTAAAACTATAGAACAAGTACCATTAGTAAGAATAACACTACGTGTAGAAGTAGAAGACTGATAAGTAGAAAAAATATTAGACGCACCAGTCATGTGGTCAGAAGCGCCAGAGTCTATGATCCAGGGATTGTGAGTGGAGGACAATAAACAAGTGGAAGCAGTACCTGACTGGGAAAAAGTAGTAGTGGAGGAAGATAGAATAGCCTGCTGCTGGGATAGGAATAGAGCATACTCCTCTTGTGTAATAGTAACCGACCCAGTGTTGAGTGGAGTTGACCGAGGTATGGAAGCAACGACAGAGATGCCATCGTGATAGGAAGCCTGATTCACAACACCAGAAGGTTTTTCATGTAAATCTCAACAGAAATCAATAGTGTGTTCTCCACAACCACAATGAGTACAGGAACGAGGTCCACTAAGGCCCCCACGACCACCTGTACGACCTTCTCGACCACCACGGCCACCTCGATGACGATCACAACGGCTGAGCGATCAGTGGAGACACCATGGTCGATGGCTGAAGTAGACAGAGTAGCACGCTTTACACAAGAGAAAACCTCAAGTAGTGAGAGAAAACAAGAACCATCCAAAATCTGAGACCGAATAGCCTCATATTCAGGTTTCAGTTCTACCAAAAACCTAACAACATTCATGTTCTCATGTTGTTTCTGCCAAACTGCTGTATCAGTAGTAAACGGATGGTAGGTCTTCATCTCTTCACAGACTCCCCGAACGTGAGAATAATAATTCTCAATGCTCAGAGTACTCTGTTCTAGCTGAAAGTACTCTTTACACACCTCATATGCTTGGGTAAAATTACATGTACCAAAATACATAGTGGTCAAGTGATCCCATATATCCTTGGCAGTGTCAAGATAGAGCATATTTTCTTTCAGGTTTGTATCTTCAAAAATATATTTTTTAGGATTTTTAAATCATTTCTTATATGTTTTAGATTTTCTAAATTTATGAAAGCTATATTTATTCTTTTTCTTACAATATGATCTTTCTTTATACATACTTCCTTAAGGGTTTCTCTAGCTAAATTAATTTTATCTCCCAGAGTTCCGTCAATTAACTTTTTATTCTTGAGTTTTTTTTTTTTAATTTCTATATTCCATGGTGGAGGTAACTTTGAAAGGTACATATCTCTATATATTGGCATTGTAGGTTCTATATCTCCAATCTTATAGAAGTACTTAGAGAATTCACTTGTATATTCTTCAAATTTGATTATGTTTCAAATTGTTAGATTTGTGAGATTTTCTTTTGCTTGGCCTACTAACTTTGCTCGGTTGAGACTTCAACATTGCATTATTTTACAGGTTAACATATTCACTTTAGGATTGCTAGTGTATTAATTCAATTTATTTAGTGTATTTTGAGTGTTATGCTTTGATTTTTGTGATTGCAGGTAATTTGAGTGAATGGCAAGAAACAAGTTGGGATTAAGTTACTCAGTAAAGGATGAATTAGGGGCCTTGAAGATCAAATTTTGGAAGAATAATAGAAGTTCTACCGATAGAAAAACTCATAGTACTTTGCACCTTTTCATCAGAGAAGTCCTATCAGTATGTGAAACATGTTCTACTACTGACAGGAAATGTTACAATACTTTTGTTAGAGAAGTTCTACCAGTAGTAAAAGCCACAATACTTTTAGAATTTTTATCAGACAGAGATTCTACTGGTACATTTTATTGTTCTACTGGTAGGTTGGGCTATAGAAGGAGTTTGTACCGGTAGTTGGAGTTTGTTCTACTGGTAAGTTGTGGTAGATTTTCACAGAAAACTTAATTAAAGATAAGATCTTGCCAAATCGCTGGGGGATTCTCAACTAATAGGAAGAAGAGATAATTTTGGGGAATATATTTACTATAGATTTGAAGATTCTCCTTCCAATCATAATAAATAGAAGACCTTTTGGGAAAGATAATATCAAGTTTCGTTTTCTCTGTTTTATTATTTAGAGAATGTTAGGGTTTTCTTGAGAGTTCTTGCTAATGTTCTTTATTTCTAAGTTATGTTCTTTCATTTTTTTCTAGCAATTTTACATTCAGTTGTCTTTAATTGCAAAGTTTATTTTTTTAATTTAAATTCAGTTTCTCAATACAAGCAATTACTTCCAAGTCAATTTCTACTTTCATGAATTCAATTATGTTTTCTTTAATTACTTGCATTATTTACATTACCATGAGTGAGTAGTCTTTCTCTGGATAATCTAAAGAAGAATTCACAACCTATGAATTAGGGTTATACTCTAAACTAGGGTTTTAATGTTTATGTGATTATTTGATTAAAGTTTTGTTTTTGGAAACCTATTTGGTTTACATACTTCCCGATTACCCGTATTCAATTGGTTTTGGTATAGGTAATTAGTGGTATTTTTTGAAACCATTCGGGCATATCTCTCAATTACTACTTTTGATTCTTTTCCAAGTGTTTAGTTGAAAATCATTCATATGTACTGGTTTGAATACAAAAGCAGAAGAGTTAAAGATTTAGTGTAAAAATTATTGTTCATAGATGGGATGAATTTTGAAGATTATCTAGTTTTTCAATTATTGAATTTCATTTTCATTAGNACCATAGCTTTCCTCCAATCCAGATCAGATAAGGCATCCTGTAAATGCTTAGAAAAAGATATAGGAGATAACTGAGAGGTAAAATAGGAGAAGATAGGGGACAAGGCATCATATGAAATAAAATGAGCAATGAGGTTGTTAGTAACACATGAACGAGTACCTTTTTGAAGAGCAATAGGTAAAAATCCAGGATTAGAAGAGTCTAAATTACTTGATATACTAGGATCAGAAGGCGGCAAGGAAAACAGTAAGGGCACCTCTGTTGATGGGTGAGGACGATGAGTGTATACACAAATAGGTAAAGTAGATGGTAACATAGTGGACAACGGAATATATGAAGATGATGGTACTAGAGATGACCCGAAGTCTAGATCAAAAGGCTGAGAAGGTGCTGAAAAATGTGGAACAGATTCTTCAAATGTGACACCAGCACTAGTAAAGTATCATCGTAGAGAAGGACTATAGCAATGATACCCCTTCTGTGTGTGGGAGTAACCAAGAAATATACATTTGGCAGCTCGAGGGTCAAGTTTATCGATCAGGACCCAAATTGTGAACATAACAAACACATCCAAAAACCTTAAGAGTTATGAAAAATAAGGCCTTACCAAGAAAAATGATAGAATATGGACTTTGTCCATTTAATACAGAGGATGATATACGATTAATAATGTGACAGGTAGTAAGAATAACATAACTCCAAAAATATCAGAAAATATTCATCTGAAATAACAGGGCATGAGTGACTTCCAACAAATGACGATTCTTGCATTTTGCAACACCATTTTGTGGCGAGGTGTAAACACAAGAAGTCTGATGAATAATGCCAGTTTTACTAAGATATGCTGAAAAGGGATCAGATTCATATTTTCGAGCATTATAAAAACGTAAGATACATATACGACAACCATATTGAGTTTTTATTTCCTTACGAAATGTCTCAAATATAGAGAATAATTTAGACCGAGTTTTCATCCGAAACAACCAAGTCACATGAGAATAGTCATCCATAAATGACATAAAATAAGGATATTTATTAGATGAAATATTCTTTATTGGACCCCATACATCAAAATGTACCAACTCAAATGGACTACACACACGATTATTGACTCTAGACTGAAATGACATACAGTGATGCTTACTAAATTGACAAGCTTCACAAGATAAAGACAACACATAACTAAGATGTGAACTTGGCACTTCAGATTCTGAAAAGAGGGATGTCCAAGACGACAATGCCATTGAAAAAGAGACAACGAGGTCTGTAGAGCTTGAGTAGATGAATCAAAATCAAAGTAATATAGGCCACTAGCATCATACCCCGTACCAATCTTCCTCTTCGTCTTGAGATCCTGAAAGATACAATAAGATGGATAAAAGGTTACAGAATAATTGAGAGAAGAAGTAATCTTGCTAATGGAAAGTAAATTAAAAGGAAACTGAGGAACAAATAACAAGAAAGATACGGACATATCAGGACTCAAGAGAGTATTCCCTAAACCTAAAACTATAGAACAAGTACCATTAGTAAGAATAACACTACGTGTAGAAGTAGAAGACTGATAAGTAGAAAAAATATTAGACGCACCAGTCATGTGGTCAGAAGCGCCAGAGTCTATGATCCAGGGATTGTGAGTGGAGGACAATAAACAAGTGGAAGCAGTACCTGACTGGGAAAAAGTAGTAGTGGAGGAAGATAGAATAGCCTGCTGCTGGGATAGGAATAGAGCATACTCCTCTTGTGTAATAGTAACCGACCCAGTGTTGAGTGGAGTTGACCGAGGTATGGAAGCAACGACAGAGATGCCATCGTGATAGGAAGCCTGATTCACAACACCAGAAGGTTTTTCATGTAAATCTCAACAGAAATCAATAGTGTGTTCTCCACAACCACAATGAGTACAGGAACGAGGTCCACTAAGGCCCCCACGACCACCTGTACGACCTTCTCGACCACCACGGCCACCTCGATGACGATCACAACGGCTGAGCGATCAGTGGAGACACCATGGTCGATGGCTGAAGTAGACAGAGTAGCACGCTTTACACAAGAGAAAACCTCAAGTAGTGAGAGAAAACAAGAACCATCCAAAATCTGAGACCGAATAGCCTCATATTCAGGTTTCAGTTCTACCAAAAACCTAACAACATTCATGTTCTCATGTTGTTTCTGCCAAACTGCTGTATCAGTAGTAAACGGATGGTAGGTCTTCATCTCTTCACAGACTCCCCGAACGTGAGAATAATAATTCTCAATGCTCAGAGTACTCTGTTCTAGCTGAAAGTACTCTTTACACACCTCATATGCTTGGGTAAAATTACATGTACCAAAATACATAGTGGTCAAGTGATCCCATATATCCTTGGCAGTGTCAAGATAGAGCATATTTTCTTTCAGGTTTGTATCTTCAAAAATATATTTTTTAGGATTTTTAAATCATTTCTTATATGTTTTAGATTTTCTAAATTTATGAAAGCTATATTTATTCTTTTTCTTACAATATGATCTTTCTTTATACATACTTCCTTAAGGGTTTCTCTAGCTAAATTAATTTTATCTCCCAGAGTTCCGTCAATTAACTTTTTATTCTTGAGTTTTTTTTTTTTAATTTCTATATTCCATGGTGGAGGTAACTTTGAAAGGTACATATCTCTATATATTGGCATTGTAGGTTCTATATCTCCAATCTTATAGAAGTACTTAGAGAATTCACTTGTATATTCTTCAAATTTGATTATGTTTCAAATTGTTAGATTTGTGAGATTTTCTTTTGCTTGGCCTACTAACTTTGCTCGGTTGAGACTTCAACATTGCATTATTTTACAGGTTAACATATTCACTTTAGGATTGCTAGTGTATTAATTCAATTTATTTAGTGTATTTTGAGTGTTATGCTTTGATTTTTGTGATTGCAGGTAATTTGAGTGAATGGCAAGAAACAAGTTGGGATTAAGTTACTCAGTAAAGGATGAATTAGGGGCCTTGAAGATCAAATTTTGGAAGAATAATAGAAGTTCTACCGATAGAAAAACTCATAGTACTTTGCACCTTTTCATCAGAGAAGTCCTATCAGTATGTGAAACATGTTCTACTACTGACAGGAAATGTTACAATACTTTTGTTAGAGAAGTTCTACCAGTAGTAAAAGCCACAATACTTTTAGAATTTTTATCAGACAGAGATTCTACTGGTACATTTTATTGTTCTACTGGTAGGTTGGGCTATAGAAGGAGTTTGTACCGGTAGTTGGAGTTTGTTCTACTGGTAAGTTGTGGTAGATTTTCACAGAAAACTTAATTAAAGATAAGATCTTGCCAAATCGCTGGGGGATTCTCAACTAATAGGAAGAAGAGATAATTTTGGGGAATATATTTACTATAGATTTGAAGATTCTCCTTCCAATCATAATAAATAGAAGACCTTTTGGGAAAGATAATATCAAGTTTCATTTTCTCTGTTTTATTATTTAGAGAATGTTAGGGTTTTCTTGAGAGTTCTTGCTAATGTTCTTTATTTCTAAGTTATGTTCTTTCATTTTTTTCTAGCAATTTTACATTCAGTTGTCTTTAATTGCAAAGTTTATTTTTTTAATTTAAATTCAGTTTCTCAATACAAGCAATTACTTCCAAGTCAATTTCTACTTTCATGAATTCAATTATGTTTTCTTTAATTACTTGCATTATTTACATTACCATGAGTGAGTAGTCTTTCTTTGGATAATCTAAAGAAGAATTCACAACCTATGAATTAGGGTTATACTCTAAACTAGGGTTTTAATGTTTATGTGATTATTTGATTAAAGTTTTGTTTTTGGAAACCTATTTGGTTTACATACTTCCCGATTACCCGTATTCAATTGGTTTTGGTATAGGTAATTAGTGGTATTTTTTGAAACCATTCGGGCATATCTCTCAATTACTACTTTTGATTCTTTTCCAAGTGTTTAGTTGAAAATCATTCATATGTACTGGTTTGAATACAAAAGCAGAAGAGTTAAAGATTTAGTGTAAAAATTATTGTTCATAGATGGGATGAATTTTGAAGATTATCTAGTTTTTCAATTATTGAATTTCATTTTCATTAGTGATTAATCTTAAAATTCTCAAACTTCAAAGAACTTTTTATTTTTATTTTTCCTCACCTTAGATTCCAATTCTTTCTTTCAGGAGACGATCTTGGACTTTTTGTTCGAGTTACTATACAATACTATTCTCTTACGCTTGGGAGTATTCTATTCTCTTACAATACAATCCCTTTGGAGGGCAAACATTTTTGGTGCCATTGTTAGGGAAGCTAACGGTAATCTAAGGCGATATAGAAGTACTCGAGTTGGTCTTGTGATTTTCATCACGGACCCAGGTGCATATCTCTGTTGTAATTTATTTCTTGCTTTCTTGCAATTTTATCTTTTAGGTTTCATAGGTTTGCATGTGGGGTAGATACCAAGCAAGCCAACTTGTTAGACAAGATTTATCACTAGTTTTAGGTATGGTTGCCTAGAATAACAACAATGACATTGATCCACCCTTTATTATACTAGTAGGAAGTAATGGTGGAAATAATTCGGTTATAGTTTCACCTAGTTGGGCTATCAAGGATCATCTTTAACCTACCCACTCTTCCCCGCTATCTGCATTGTACTCCTGGTGCAGACACACCAATTCATTTTAAAACTAGGGATACTCCAATTGCTCCCTCAATTCCACAGAATGACAAGTGAAAACTGTTATCTCCATCTTAAGGAATTCGAGGAAGTAGTTAGTACATTCTTGGAANGTTATAGTTTCACCTAGTTGGGCTATCAAGGATCATCTTTAACCTACCCACTCTTCCCTGCTATCTGCATTGTACTCCTGGTGCAGACACACCAATTCATTTTAAAACTAGGGATACTCCAATTGCTCCCTCAATTCCACAGAATGACAAGTGAAAACTGTTATCTCCATCTTAAGGAATTCGAGGAAGTAGTTAGTACATTCTTGGAATAGAATGTGAAGGAAGAAATGGCTAGAATGAAACTCTTCCATTTCTCACTCAAAGATAAAACAAAGACTTGACTAAATTCCTTGAAGCGACGAACGATCTCTACTTGGGATCAAATGCAGAAAGAATTTTCAACTACATTTGTTTTCGTTCACAAAGCTACTACTTTGAAAAAATAGATTCNAACATTCTTGGAATAGAATGTGAAGGAAGAAATGGCTAGAATGAAACTCTTCCATTTCTCACTCAAAGATAAAGCAAAGACTTGACTAAATTCCTTGAAGCGACGAACGATCTCTACTTGGGATCAAATGCAGAAAGAATTTTCAACTACATTTGTTTTCGTTCACAAAGCTACTACTTTGAAAAAATAGATTCAAAATTTTACTGAGAAACCAAATGAGAAGTTTTATGAGTTTAAAGAGCTCTTAAACTCTGTTCTACATCATGATTTTGAACTATGACAGATGGTAACTTTCGTCTACGAGAGAATTACCTTCACACATCGTTAGTTCCTTGACATGATGTGCAATGGAAAATTTCTACATAAAGAGCCTGAGGAGGCTCTTGATTATTTTGATTGTTTGGTAGAGAGTACCCAGTCTCGAGACATACTGTATGATCAACATCATTAGCTGCCCCTTAATCGTCTATTGGAGGAAAATATTTGTTGAGAGATAAAGATAATCTCCTAGTTAGGATTGCTAAAATTTTAAGGAAATTGGAGAGTTTTGAATTTCAAAAGGTCAACGAGGTGATCAGCATGCCCGAGGCTGATAACCCTACGAATGAGTGCCCAATTATTCATATGTGTACGGAAATGAATGAGAAGGTTAATNCAGAGAGTACCCAGTCTCGAGACGTACTGTATGATCAACATCATCAGCTGCCCCTTAATCGTCTATTGGAGGAAAATATTTGTTGAGAGATAAAGATAATCTCCTAGTTAGGATTGCTAAAATTTTAAGGAAATTGGAGAGTTTTGAATTTCAAAAGGTCAACGAGGTGATCAGCATGCCCGAGGCTGATAACCCTACGAATGAGTGCCCAATTATTCATATGTGTACGGAAATGAATGAGAAGGTTAATACATTTAATCATCTAAAGCAATTGTTTTCTCCATACTCCAATACCTACAATCCGAGATGGTTCTACCATCTCAATTTTAGTCGGAAATCTGACAACACTACCCAGTCCCAGCAATACCTTCCTGCCACACATCAACCATCATCAAATTATGCCCGTCCTTCTAATGCGTAACAAGTCCCTCTACAAGGACCTCCACAACATGTAAAACCCGAAAAAAATTTAAACTTTTTTCGACAAAGGGCAAAATAGTAATTTGCCACTATTATGCGAGATTAAAATGCATATTTCTATAGAGCTTGAATGGAGCAACAGACTTCACCATTGGATTNCCGAGATGGTTCTACCATCTCAATTTTAGTTGGAAATCTGACAACACTACCCAGTCCCAGCAATACCCTCCTGCCACACATCAACCATCATCAAATTATGCCCGTCCTTCTAATGCGTAACAAGTCCATCTACAAGGACCTCCACAACATGTAAAACCCGGAAAAAATTTAAATTTTTTTCGACAAAGGGCAAAATAGTAATTTGCCACTATTATGCGAGATTAAAATGCATATTTCTATAGAGCTTGAATGGAGCAACAGACTTCACCATTGGATTTTTATCATGAAATTGAGTTACCATGTCAAATTTCATCGAATTTCGAGATAGACGAATTTTGCACATTTTACGAGACAATTGGATGACGAATGGAATTTTAAAAGTCCCCAAAAAAAGAAATTATAAAATTTTCTTATAATTGAATAAAAGTTCAAGTAAAATTAATTTGAACTGAAATCGAAATTTAATTAAGTCATTTCGGGTTAAAAACGGACCCGAAAGTGATAAACATGCAGGGCAATGTAAACCGCGCAATTAAAAAATATAAATAGGGAGTTAATATCTGAAAAATCAGATATTTCTCACCCAAATGGCCAGCTGATTCAGGGGTTGANGCGAATTTTGCACATTTTACGAGACAATTGGATGACGAATGGACTTTTAAAAGTCCCCAAAAAAGAAAATTATAAAATTTTCTTATAATTGAATAAAAGTTCAAGTAAAATTAATTTGAACTGAAATCGAAATTTAATTAAGTCATTTCGGGTTAAAAACGGACCCGAAAGTGATAAACATGCAGGGCAATGTAAACCGCGCAATTAAAAAATATAAATAGGGAGTTAATATCTGAAAAATCAGATATTTCTCACCCAAATGGCCAGCTGATTCAGGGGTTGAAGAGGAGACAAGAGGGAGAAGAGAAAAATCTATTTTTCTATCTTTCTCTTGCGATCTAAGAAGTTCTGTCGGTCGAAACCCTTCGGACCAAGAATTAAAGTTGGTCTATGCGAGGAGAGCTACGCGTACGTACCAAGAATGAGGGATTTCACTGAAGATTCAAGAGGAAACTTTGGAGAAATCAAGGATTTGGGGCTTGGTTGGTGTTCTAGAGGTGCCTACCATTCATCTCACGCTCCAAGAGAAGGGGTTCTCCTACTTTGGTTCACTTCTACCCTAGGATGTTTTATGAAATGGATAAGGGTTTGAAATAGCCTAAGTCACTTGACTATGGTTAAGGAAAAGAGGAAATGGGTATGGAATTGGCCTAGACCAACTCCTAGCAAAGTTCGGTATTAAGGAAGTATTTGTGTAATCCCTTGAAACTTGATACTNGGTCGAAAAAGTAATGAACGGAATAGTTCAAGGTATAACTGTTTACTAGTGGGTGGCATAGACTCTACTTGGGAAACAAGGAGATAAATCTCAATATTTCAAGTTTGATCCCTACCTTGGGATGTTATATGAATGTTCTATTGTCATTTGACATGTGTGTAGATGGCAACTAGAGGAAGGGAACGTTGGGGTGGACGGAACAATAATCAACCACCACCGCCTTTTGACCAACAAGCCTTACTGGAGGCTATTGGTACGACGGCTGCTACCATAGCACAGACTAGTGCTACAACTGCCACCATTGCACATGCTGGTGCAAGTGGAGGAAAAGGAGCCTCAAGCAACCTCCAAAAGTTCAAGACACATAAGCCTCTGATCCTCAGGGGAGGGACGGATCCTATGGTGGCTGACCATTGGTTCCAACAAGTTGAAAAGGTATTGAGGGCTATAAAGATCACCTCCGACCCCACCAAGATAACCCTAGCAACATTTCAGCTAGAGGGAGAATCCCAATTGTGGTAAGATTGAGTGAAGCACTCCAAGAACTTGGAGGCTATGACTTGAGTAGAGTTCAAAGAGCTCTTCATGGGAAAGTACTTCTCGGCGGCCGCAAGACATGCAAAGGCTCGAGAGTTCTTAGATTTGAGGCAAGGAACGATGACGGTGATGGAATACGTGGCTAAGTTCACGGAATTAACACGTTTCACCAACGATTATGTGGCCACAGAAATGGCCAAGGTGAGGAAGTTCGAGGATGGCTTGAAGTTGTCCATCCAGAGTAAAATCGTGGGTCTTCTTTTACAAGATTTGGACTCGATGGTCGCGATAACTATGGCCATTGAGAGAGAGGTAGAGGATGCATGGAACATCCGAGAAGCGGTGTTAAAGATAAGAAGAAGGAGGGCCAATCCTCTTCTTCTAGTTCGGGGAAGCGACAGAGAACTTTTACTCCTCAAGGATAGCAAGGGCAGTGCCGCGGTCATCAAGGTCAAGGCCAGGGTCAAGCATCCCAAGGCGGGAGACACTTCAGGACTCCTATCCAGGTAGGCTCATGGACATGTTTTCATTGCCACCAATTGGGTCATATGAAACAAGATTGCNATCATCAAGGTCAAGGCCAGGGTCAAGCATCCCAAGGCGGGAGACACTTCAGGACTCCTATCCAAGTAGGCTCATGGACATGTTTTCATTGCCACCAATTGGGTCATATGAAACAAGATTGCCCCCAGAGGCAAGGATCCCAGAGTTTGGGGTCATCCCAATCCCAGACTTCGATGGGGCAACCACAGACATACCTTACTCCTCATTACCGCACCATAGGTCAGGGGAGCTAGTACTAGATTCAGGGTGCTACTTAGGCCCCTACTACTTCACGTGCAGGGACTTTGCAAGCAGGGAAAATGAGTCAGGGGATGGGTCGGGCTGAGGCCAGGGCTCACAGGTCGGGACGTCAGGAACCCAGGTGAGTCTCATCTCATATCATGACATGGCATGGATGAATTTCATCTTGAATGGCATGTTCTTGGATGAAATGGAATTATGTTTGTGATTGTTGCATGAGACCATTGTATATGCACTTGGGTGGGCAGTAGCCTCTGTAGGAAATATTCTACTGGGCGTTGGCTCACCCTATATAGGAACACATTTTAGGTGCGGGGCTTGTACCAGTGGGGAACTTGTATTCGGGGCCTTAACGTTGAAGAAAAGATGGGTTGTGGCTTTTGAAAAGAAGGTTTTGTAAAACTTTTGGTAAAATTCCATTTGACATGTAAATGTATGGAATATTTTGTAATAGATCTTGTATATATTCACTTGTATGTGAAAAACATTGTTAAGTATGTTTGGGATGAATTTGAAAAGGTTCAAATTGAATTAGAAATGGAAAACAGGTGAAAAAGGCAAAACTAGGCAAAGTGTACTGGTACAGTCTGGTCTAGAAAGAAAACTGTACCGGTATGCAGTGTTCACTTTCCCAAACTTTGAATTTTTTTTAAAATCCTCTTCCTAGGCCTTTGGGCTAGGTATCCTTTAGTCCCTATAATACCAATGGAACTTAAATGAGATATATTGGGGGTATATTGAACCTCGATAAGATTAAAAATTAAATGGAACATGGGTGTTATGTATGAGTTTAAAATTCCGGTAATGGGGAAATATTAGCATGATGTCGGATCGAGCGGCACTCACGGGCAATTCCACGGGTTGACGGGTTGTCAACGGGACCCCCGATTTTAGGGGTGTCACACAACATGGGTTATTCAGAACCCAACTCCACCACCATAACCATAAGCTCAAGGGTTTGGCCATCAAGGTCAACCAGCAGTACCTCTTTACCAACCACCCCACAAAAGAAGCACTAAAGACTTGTTACAACAATTCATTCAGAACCAAAATAACATCAACAATCAAAATTTTCCAACTCTAAATGAAATTAAGTCACAAATCACAACAAATTAACACAAACTTAGGGGCAATGCAACAAGGGAAAGGGAAATTCCCTATTCAAACGTAAGAGAACCCCTAAGATCAACATATGATTGAGACCTCCGAGAATGTTGATTAGCTTAAGTCCATTAATACTCATAGGAGTGGTAAAGAAGTGGATAAGACTATTCCACCCAAGGTTTCTAAGTCTACAAAAAAAGAGACCTCAAATGATCTTGAGGAGACTAGGCTGTTTGATATTGTTAACAATAATTGTCCTATCCCTCATAGACTGCATATGCCTACTTTATCTAATACATCTGAAATTCTTGAGAATTTTAAGTAGGTGAAAATTAATATTCCACTTTTGGATGCAATTAAATGGGTACCATCTTATGCCAAGTTCTTGAATAAATTACGCTCAATGAAGAAAAAAACTAATGTGAAAAAGAAAGATTTTCTCATAGAGCAGGTAAGCTCCATCATAAAGACAAGCATTCCGCCCAAATACGAAGATCCCAGATGTCCCACTATCTCAATTACCATTAGGGACTGCCGTGTAGAGCAAGCACTGTTGGATTTGGGTGCAAGTGTGAACCTCCTTCCTTATTCCATTTATGTGCAGCTTGGATTAGGAGAATCAAAACCAACATCCATCAAACTTTAGCTTGCTGATAGAAGTGTAAAGATGCCACGGGAAATAATGGAGGATGTAATAGTCCAAGGGGAGAAATTTTACTTCCCAGTTGATTTTACTATTTTTGATACTTGTCCTATTGGTAACCCATATGTTCAAATCCCTATTACTTTTGGAAGACCATTCCTTGAACCCTCTAATGCCTTAATTAATTATTCGAATGACTTCATGAAGCTAACCTTTAGCAATATGACCTTGGAGCTGAATGTGTTCAATATTGGAAGGTAGCTTGGGGATGATAGAGAGATACATCAAATAAATCTCATCGACACCATCATGGAGCAATAGGAAGAAGATTCAACTGGTGAATACTTAGACATCCTATTAGAGGGAATCACTATTCAAGAAAAAGAAAAAGCTTTTGTTCTAAGTTCATGGNAACCTCAAATGATCTTGAGGAGACTAGGCTGTTTGATATTGTTAACAATAATTGTCCTATCCCTCATAGACTGCATATGCCTGCTTTATCTAATACATCTGAAATTCTTGAGAATTTTAAGTAGGTGAAAATTAATATTCCACTTTTGGATGCAATTAAATGGGTACCATCTTATGCCAAGTTCTTGAATAAATTACGCTCAATGAAGAAAAAAACTAATATGAAAAAGAAAGATTTTCTCATAGAGCAGGTAAGCTCCATCATAAAGACAAGCATTCCGCCCAAATACGAAGATCCCAGATGTCCCACTATCTCAATTACCATTAGGGACTGCCGTGTAGAGCAAGCACTGTTGGATTTGGGTGCAAGTGTGAACCTCCTTCCTTATTCCATTTATGTGTAGCTTGGATTAGGAGAATCAAAACCAACATCCATCAAACTTTAGCTTGCTGATAGAAGTGTAAAGATGCCACGGGAAATAATGGAGGATGTAATAGTCCAAGGGGAGAAATTTTACTTCCCAGTTGATTTTACTATTTTTGATACTTGTCCTATTGGTAACCCATATGTTCAAATCCCTATTACTTTTGGAAGACCATTCCTTGAACCCTCTAATGCCTTAATTAATTATTCGAATGACTTCATGAAGCTAACCTTTAGCAATATGACCTTGGAGCTGAATGTGTTCAATATTGGAAGGTAGCTTGGGGATGATAGAGAGATACATCAAATAAATCTCATCGACACCATCATGGAGCAATAGGAAGAAGATTCAACTGGTGAATACTTAGACATCCTATTAGAGGGAATCACTATTCAAGAAAAAGAAAAAGCTTTTGTTCTAAGTTCATGGGAGCCTAAGTTTGAAGAATTACCACCCATGGAGAATCATGCTCTACCATCAACTGTTCAACCACCCAAACTTGATTTGAAGCCACTCACATCTCCTTTGAAATATGCTTATCTAGGGAGTAATGATACTTTTTCAATGGTGACTAGTTCGACCATCCTACCTTAGACAGAATCAAGGCTGTTACAATTGTTGAAGGCCCATATGGGAGCCTTTGGGTGGACTAGCACATTTAAAAGGGATCAATCTTCTAATGTGCACTCATAGAATCTACCTATAAAAATAGATTGAATCCTATNTGCTAGACAAGTGAGTGATATCCATCCCTCCAAGTGGAGGAGCAACTAAGTGAGAGTACAATGAACGAAAATCTAATCTTCAATGAAGAATAAGTGAATCACGTCCCACCCTTCACGGCTTTGGTAAAGCTCTAGAAAAGTGGAAGAGTTTCACTCTTCTAAGAAAGAANGATCGGGAATCACTGTGGTTGCTAATAAGAAGAATGAGTTGATTCTAATAAGGACAGTGACCAGGTGGAGGGTTTGCATCGATTATAATTCATTTACTAGAAAAGACCATTTTTCATTGCCATCCCTTGACCAAATCTTGGAATGGGTTATGGGCATGCATTCTACTACTTTTTAGATGGGTATTCGAGCTACAACCAAATAGATATAGTCCTTGAAGATCATGGAAATACAACCTTTGCATGTCCCTTTGGAACGTTTGCCTACATAATGATGTCATTTGAGCTTTGTAATGTCCCAAACACATTTCAGAGGTACATTGAATTGATCCAAAATGTGTACACCCAAGTGCAGGCGGTCAAGTTGTAGTAATAATCCGGTGAAGTCCAGAGTCAAATCTACAGGGAACTATGATTAGTGTTTAGAAATAAGTAGTGATATAGACCAAGTAATTGAAAATCTTGAGGATTTGAAGTTGTGGGATTTCCTGAATAGAATATCAAATTCTTTCCAAGAGTTTTCTAGACAAAATATAAGATTCTCAAAATGTAACAACCACCCTTTAGCTTGAGGATTAGAACATGTAATTGATTATCCGATTTATTATGTTTGTGCTTTATGACTCAATTAACTCCCGTGTCAACAATAAGTTAATTAGAGGATAAAGATGGACTGTAAGGATTAAGCACATGATTCCGATGCCTTTGTAGAAGTTTACAAGAATTGTCTGTGCCAAGACTTAACCCGTCTACAAACAAGCAAGTGTTTCTACAAGGCATCCAACCATGACATTAATGGTCCATTCTTTGAATAAAGTGTAATAATGTTGGAGATTGAAAAGATGTCATGAAGAGCTAGCCAGGGTACTTGCCTTGAACCACTGGGTTTTTCTATACCGGAGTCATCCGTATCATAGAATGAACCCTTGGTTATATAAAGTACCTTAACTTTTCTAGATGCATTCAATCATCCAATGAACAAGTGGAATATAAATCATTAAAGCATAAAGGAGTTGCACAAACATAACTTCCAGGTAATCTTTACATATTCATCACCTCTTACTAAAGAGTGAATGAAGAACTACTCACTCGTCATGGCTTTGCTCA